>JAPPVO010005431.1:0-16070 GCA_030407325.1 Camellia japonica | reverse complement strand
TGCGTCGGTTCATTACCTGACCCGGTAAATACACAAGGCACATTCCCATTCAATTCCATTTTTTGTGCAAAATGATGCATTGCGATGCTAAGAATTTCAAATACAAACATCTTTTCAAGGCTGTTTCATTCCATCATGTTTTACAACAAATAAAGGTACAAGTTTACAGGAAATAAAACTGCCTAACAATATGCAAAGTGCTACAAACTACTAGCAAAAAGTAAAATAAAGCAGGAAATAGCATCAATATCCTCGGGAACGGAATGAGGAGGCCCTCTCATCCTCTTCTGCGGGACAACCTCTGCACCATCATCACCATCCGGGTCAGAGCTATCATCCTCCGGATCCCCCTCAGCCTCGTCTCCACTCCCGGAACCAAGACCGGAGCCTCCCTCCCCAGCAGATGTCTCTGACTCACGGTCTGCGACCTCCTCCTCCTCCTCCTCAATAATGGGTGCCCTACGTCTGCGAGACGACCCCGCTCCTCGAGCTCCTCTGACAGGTCTAGATGGCCCTGCTCCCTGAGAAGGCCTGGATGGCCCTACTCCCTGAGAAGGCCTGGATGGCCCAGCACCTCGACCTCTCTGAGAAGGCCCGGGTGGCCTGGCCTGCGGCGGTGTGTATACAGGAGGCATCTGAAATGAAGTTCAATACATCAGTTCAAATATGAAAAGCAGATGCAAGTACAATATGTGAGTGGGGTGTGTGTCAGATGTGCTCTACAACAGACTATCAATACAGCAGAATGTTCAAACCAGTATGTTATCAGAATATGCTAAATACGGGAAAGATGGACAGTACCTGCACGCCCATGATGGCTAGCTGTGCCTCCCTCCATAGGATCATGCCCGAATGTGGCCAGCATCCCAAGCATCTCATCCATGTACTCAACTGGAGGCTACAATACAAATGCAAAACTATCAGTAAAGGAATGGATGTCCAAATATCCGACTGATAAATCAAAGCTGTAAAACGTACCGGTGGTGAATCAGGGTCTCTGACATATCTGTGGTCAGGAAGAGGAGGCTCTAGCGAGACCTGGTAAGGAGTCCCGAACCGCCAACTCGTCAACTCGGTCGCATGTCTGGCCACCCAGGATGATGAAGAGTCGGAGGATCGGAGGAATCGACCTCTCCCCTAGATGCACCAGCCCTGCTAGAGGAGGGGATATCCGTAGCACGGGCACGGCTCGAAGATGGTACATCAGTAGGCCTCAGTGTCGGAGCACGCACTCCCGTCAAGGGGGGCATCAGATATATACGACGATAGGTGGCGTAGTCCCCTTCCATGAGATATAACAAAGCATCGGTGCCCTGCATATCGTTAATGACCTCCTGGGAAGATAGTCTATCGGCAGTCCGCATAGTGGCTGGAGGTACAGCAGGAGGGTCCTGAGAATCGTACCCCCACACCTGGCGCAGAAAGCGTTCCCCCAGGAACCATGCCCTACCAACTGGTCCTTCGAGCAGGAACCTATACTGGGAATTACCCGATCCTCCGGGATACTGATATCGGAGACCATCACCTAAGACCGCCCAGGGCTGCCAAGTAATCTGCGGATAGCCAGTGCATAAATCAATCAGAAATCAGGAATATATAGGGCAGATCAAAGATGAAAATGAAAGGAACTGAGAGTTCTAAAATACCTCTGTCGTCCGCACAGTATCAAAATACTGTCGCAGGCCGAAGAGAGTCTCTCGAGGTCTCGGTCGGTGCTCGCCCTCGAATACCAGTGAAAACGGAGTCATAAGGAGTCCTGCCACCTCCTCATCTCAATGTGGGAAAATATACGTACACCCATAGCTGAGAAACAGTGCGGAATGTGAATACAAAGTGCTAAAGGCAAAATACAGAGTGCAAAGTGCGCCGTGTGTGCAATGAACAAGTAATGAGGAGCAGAAATGTAAATCAAGAGGACAGAACGTACCTCCCAGGCTCTCCAATAGCCGCCGAGTAAGTCTCCCTGCGCGAGAGGCTGCACTCATGTAACAATAGAGGGTAGCCAGGCCAGCGCCACCCCAGTCATACCGACTGACCTGTGATAGGTCCACTAGGGCACTCAGAAGATACAACCCGACAGTGTTCCCCCTATCAGCAAACAGAGTGGTGCCAAAGAGGAACATAAGGAAACCTCGGGTGTACTGCTCAACCTCCTCAGGAGACTCAGGCTCCATCTCCGGCCTCCGAAAACGGGAAGAGAACCAGGTGTACCGGACTCTCCCGGAAGCTCTGTCTACAGGTGGGCGAGCCCCCAATAGATGTACCCAAGCGGCCTCCCACTCTCCCATATCCTCGTCATAAGGTATGGGCCAACCGCCTATGTCTAGGCCGGTGAGTACGGCAAAATCTAGTGGAGTCATGGTCATATCCCCGGTGGCAGAAAAATGGAAAGAATTGGTGGTGTCCCACCATCTCTCCACCAAAGCAGCTAATAATGTCCTACTGGCAGGACAGTGTGATAACCCCATACAGAATGCTCCGAACCCTGCTGAGTCAACCAAATCCCGGACAGCCTCTGGAAGCTCAGCGTACCACTCTCTCGCAGCAGTGGAGCCATATCCTCGCACGGCGCGAGAACCAACCTGCATTCAGAATGAATACATGTGTTCAGTACACAATAAAATGCAAGCCGTATGCAAGTAACAAGCTGTGTGCAAATGAAATAAAGTAGCTGTGTGCAAATGAAACGAAGCAGTGGGCTGTGTGTTCACTTCAAACCTGGGCTGCGTGTTCAGTAAATCTGTGTTTTGGGCTGCGTGTTCAAATCCTAATTAGTGGGCTGTGTGTTCACTTCAAACCTGGGCTGCGTGTTCAGTAAATCTGTGTTTTGGGCTGCGTGTTCAAATCCTAATCAGTGGGCTGTGTGTTCACTTCAAACCTGTGCTGCGTGTTCAGTAAATCTGTGTTTTGGGCTGCATGTTCAAATCCTAATCAGTGGGCTGTGTGTTCACTTCAAATCTGGGCTGCGTGTTCAGAAAATTTGGTATTTGGGCTGCGTGTTCAAATTTCAAGAAAATCAGTGGGCTGCGTGTTCACTTTAATCTGGGCTGTGTGTTCAGAAAATTAGAGTTTAGGGCTGCGTGTTCTACTCTTAATCAGTGGGCTGTGTGTTCACTTCAAATCTGGGCTGCGTGTTCAGAAAATTTGGTATTTGGGCTGCGTGTTCAAATTTCAGGAAAATCAGTGGGCTACGTGTTCGCTTTAATTTGGGCTGTGTGTTCAGAAAATTGAGTTTAGGGCTGCGTGTTCACTCTTAATCAGTGGACTGTGTGTTCACTTCAAATCTGGGCTGCGTGTTCAGAAAATTTGGTATTTGGGCTGCATGTTCAAATTTAAGGAAAATCAATGGGCTGCGTGTTCGCTTTAATCTGGGCTGTGTGTTCAGAAAATCAGAGTTTAGGGCTGCGTGTTCTACTCTTAATCAGTGGGCTGTGTGTTCACTTCAAATCTGGGCTGCGTGTTCAGAAAATTTGGTATTTGGGCTGCGTGTTCAAATTTCAGGAAAATTAGTGCGCTGTGTGTTCGCTTTAATCTGGGCTGCGTGTTCAGAAAATTTGGTATTTGGGCTGCGTGTTCAAATTTCAGGAAAATTAGTGGGCTGTGTGTTCGCTTTAATCTGGGCTGCGTGTTCAGAAAATTTGGTATTTGGGATTGTGTGTTCTACTCTCAATCAGTATGGGCTGTGTGTTCACCCTCGACTTGGACTGTGTGTTCAGAAAATCGGAGTTTGGGACTGTGTGTTCTACTCTTAATCAGTGTGTGCGGCGTGCTCACCTTTAAATTCGGGCCGTGTGTTCGATAAATCAGTGTATGAGCCGTATGTTCAATTCTTAACTAATGTGTACCGTGTGTTCACAATCAATCAGTCAATGAGCCGTGTGTTCAGCAATTCAAGTGTTTAAGTCACATGTTCAGAATGCAAACAAAGTACTATGTCATAAGGTACAACTGTGTGTTCAAGCATGGCAAAGCTACAAAATGCACGAAAAATGCAGAAAATAAAGTAAAATACCTCTCGTGCTTCGTGAGAGAGGTGCTGCTCCGGCTCTCGCAGAAGTAAATCCCCGGGTGCCCGGTCATTGAACTCAGTGAAACGACGAAAAACGGCCCGCGGAAGCATATGTACCGGTGGGGCGTACCTCCTGGGAATAAAAGGGCGGACTCTCGGGGGCAGTGTCATGATATCAAAATCATCCCCCGCACCTGGAGGACCTCCACCATGAGGGTAATCACCCGCCATTTCAAGAAATCTGCAAAAGGAGCAAAAATGAGCAAAAATAAGCCAAAATTGGAAAAAGTCAACAAAAGTCAACTCCCGGGAAACGAAAAAGTCAACAAAAGTCAACTCCCGAGAAAATCTTCCAAATATTGAGACAAACTTACCTCAAGTGGTGAAAATGAGAAAAGAAGCCCCGAAATCAAAATTTAATCGACTCAAAGTGCTTAAAACTGAAAGATTTCGCGAAAATAACTTGCGTGGGAGGCTGAAAAGCGCGTATAAAGTGCAGATCTGAAAGAAAAAATGGTTTGGGAGGCAAGGGGAGAAGATTTCGCACCTGTGGAAGTGATTTCGGATTGAATGGATGAGGATATATATAGAAAATGAGGCAAAAGACAAAATTGCCCCTTACTTTGTGCAGGTGGCCGGCCGGCCATTTGCTTTTTGGTTCTTGGTCGGTGGCCTCCCCTAGGGCAACCACCTGGCCGGCCATGTCCCCCACATCTCCCTCTAGCTCTCTGCAAATTTTGAGGAAGATTGGAGTTCCCGGGACCTGAAAAAGTTCAAGAAAAGTGTACTTTCTGGCGCGAAATTGCTCCGCCGGAACTTCAGCTGCAATTTCTGACATGTGTCTCATCATCACTCATCAAAATCAAGGTGTATCCTTTTTGAACATGTTGTAACCTCTCCGGGAGGTGAATCAGAGGCCGCGATCAAGTTGCCTTCACCGAAATGCGCGTTTTCTTACTCGTTATTTCGCAACAAACGGGCACCCTAATTCGTGCTCATTTTGCATTGTTTTGCATATAACTTGCATTCTCATGAACATTTTGCATTGTCATGCATGATTTCTTGGTGTACCATACCTCTATGCTCGAGCATGCGTTGTCACGCACGTTCTTTTCTTGCATTGTGTTGCATTCACTCGCCTACACTGCGTGTGTCAAACTTTCGGAACCACAGGAATCACATTGAATATATGTTGTTAGCATATTGTTCTTGTTGAATTTCTCTCTTTTGCAGGCACGATATTGTATGTACGGTTCATTTGAGGCTGGTGCGACCAGACGAATAGCGCAGGTATCGTATCTTCTCCGTGTGAAACACGACGAGAATTGAATAATTCTCCGCATTCCTAACTGCATGAAATGTAGTTGTTGCTTTGCATTCTTGCTTAAAACTGTTGCATCTATTTGCGAATACTTGCTTCATTACAGCTTGCTGCACTTGCATGATCATCAAGTTACATCTGGCTCCGTGCATGTCGCTTTGCATTTTGCCCCCCCTGCCTGCGGGCGCATATCTCTGTTCATCTTGTATGATTGTCTAAGTCTTTGGCCTTGTCAAAAATTGGTCGTCTCTGGGCTTTGACATTCACTCCCGTCACTTGTGACTTCCGAGTTCTGTCAAAGAGGGGCAACTGTAGACACCCCATTTTTGACCGACCTTAAGACTTAGACGTCACCGATTGAGCGCTCGGTGATGTTGCATATTGTGCTCGTTCAGAAGTCTCAGAGTCGCGGTCGTGCGCCCTGCCTCTGGACTTCCGAACTCTCTTCTGTGCCTTGCCTCGGTTTGCGAACCAGACTCGATTTTCTCTGTTTTCTTTCCCGAGGGGAGGGAGAGGTCCCGTAGACCATCTCTCAGTGGCCGTGGGCTACATTTCGTGGCCGTAGGCCATTTTGCCCATTTCGGAGCCCGGTTCCCGGTTTTCGGAGCCGTCAGGCCGTGTGCCTCGGTTCGGGACCACCCAACCATCTCCGATTCCTCCGGTTTTTGGCATGCATCTCATTTACTCCCTTTCGAGGGACACTGGGGTCTTAGATACCCACTTCGTGGCCGAATGCCACTTTCGGTGCTTAACGGCCTATTTTCGGGATCCCGAACTGCGCGTTTTGGCCCCCGAGCATTCGTTTTGCATCGGTTTTTGTTCATTTTTGGCAGGTACCTCTGTTTTATCACCAGGAAGATCACTGGAGGGTGGGAGGCCAGCAATTGTCTCAGCAACCAGTTATGCTCTTCCGGCGCCCCCGGCGCCCGTTTTTCTCACTTCCGGGCTAATGTTGAACACCCTAGGGCCATTTTCTTCGAGCCAAAACCACATATTTGTGTTGTACACACATGGGAGTATCCTAAAAACACATGGCCGGCCAGTAACTCTAATTGACCCTTTTGAACCCCATCTAAAAGTGGCTTGTTGTCTCTCTTGTTTCAGAGTTGCCAATTTCCAACCATAGGGTCTTGTTGTACACACATGGGAGGACACCAATCTTTGGTGGCCGGCCAGAAATTTTCATTGACCCTTTTGACCCCTAGCCGGCCGGCCATAGGGGGTGGCCGGCCGGCCACCTGCAACAAAAATGGCTGGTCGGCCATGCTCCTTGGGGGGTGTGCATGGCAGCTGTATAGCTTTATCCCCCAAAATATCTGATTTCGGGGGATATTTTGTAAGCAAGGGAACTTAATCCCTTAAGGCCTACACTCTTGGACACACTTTGACACACCATCCTTGCATGCATACATCCCTCTATCTCTCCCTCAAGAGTTAGGACACTTGCCTCAAGCTCACAAACACATATACATCTCCATCTCTTTGATTCTTCTCAAGTTTGGTGCCATTTCTTCATCATCATCAAGCACCACCACCACCACTCCATTTCCAGCAGCAAGGGGAGCTTTTCAGAGGCTTAGAAGTAACATTCCTCAAGCCAAGAGGTAGCAAAAGTGTGGTCTTCAAGGGTAAGTCTCCATCTCCCTCTTTTGTAGCACTTTCTTGCCTCATTTTTTAGCCTATTTTATCACTGTTTTAGGATCCGACCCTAACTGAAAGGGTCACTCTTTTGAGCTTATCTTCATGTTTGTTTAAGGGCTCAACCCTGTTTGAGCCCTCCATATTGTACTTGCTTCAATAACATCTTGTATGCCATTATTTTGCATAAGATTTCTAGCCCATGTATGATCTGTTTTCGAGCATGATGTAAACTGTAAGTGGGCCTATTTTGAGCCCCTCTTCAACATTTAAGAAGGGCTCAACCCTGTTTGGGCCCCCTATCTTGCACTTGCTTCACAATTCCTCTTATTTACCGTAAATTTGCATGATTTGTTTGGCCTATATGTAAATTGTTTTGGAGCATGTCATGAACTGTGAGTAAGCTTATTTTGTGTCCCTCTACAACATTGTAGAAGGGATCAACCTTGTTGGGGGTCCCCATGTTATACTTGTCATTATACCCCTCTTTGACCCCCATTTTTGCATGCTTTTTTAAGCTTATCTAGCTTCTGTTTTCGGCCATCATCAGAACTGAAAAGAGTCATATTTTGATCTTCTTGACATATTTCATTAAGGGTCTTTGCTGGTTTGATGAATTTTTGGGGTACCTCATATTATAGCCTTGTGTATCCTAGTTCTTGCATGACATTTTTAGCATGCTTTCATACTGAGTTGGGGGATGTAATCTACTGTAAATGTTCATATTTTTAGTCCCTCATCAGTGTTGTAGAAGGGTACTTTTCCATTTGGGCATCGCATGTATCACTTGCTTCAATACCCCTCTTGCGGGGCCATTTTTGCATTCTTGCTTAATCCTATGTGTGTTTGCTGTTTAACCCTTTTTTATGACTGAAAATGCTTGTTTGGGGCTGTCTTGCTACTGCATTTTCATTCCATGTCTGTATTGTGCATGTTTGGTATAGCTATAGGCCATTTGGGTGCCTAAATTCATGTTTCGAGGCCATTTCATGCATCGGGTGTACTTTCGCCTCATTTCGGGGCTGTTTTCCCCCACATTTCAGTGCCAAAATTCATTTGCATGTTTGCATATCATTTCCATGCCATTTCATGCCTTTATGTCACCGCCTCGGTTTGCGCGTCCGTGTGCACGCATTTCGAGGCGCTTCATTTTCATCCATCGGCCTCTTATGTGAGTGTGGCTGAGGCTCTCTCATGTTAGTGTAAGCCCATTATTGCATCGCGTATGCCATTTCATCCGTAGCGTTGTGTATGCTTGGTTGTGTATTACCTCGTGTAGATGCCATTCCATAACATTGTGTATGTTAGGATTGTATATTAGTTGCATTTCATGCATGCCATGCATATTGCATCATGTTCGGGATAGGAGTTAGCCCGGGCACGGGAAACGAGGCACGTTTCGTACTCCGAGCGACGGAACGGGTCTCAATTCCCAAGTCACCGACACTCCGGATTATCCATGATGGAGTTAGGTTTTGTTATAGCATTCATACGCATTCATCCTATATTGAGTTGTGCAAATCGGCTCCTCGGCCATCATGCATCGATATGCGTGATTGGTGGCACGAGGATCGAGACATGCATATATTTGTGAAATACATTGCTATGCTCCTTTCCTGCTCTCTGTTGCAGCAAAATGAAGAATCAGCAACTTCTCAGAGTCTGGCACACATTTCGATAAACATTGCAAACAGAGGCTAATTGGAGCATCCCAGTGGATTTCCGCGCAAAGCAGCCCAAACATGCATCATTTCATTATCCGGAGCGGAGTCAAGGCAGTCCCTGGCTTGCACGCCAGTTTACAGTTTTTCTTAGTTAATTCGTTAATTAATTAGGAATCTGTATTATTCGGACTGTATACTATTCGGACTGTATATTATTCAGACTGTATTATTTATTCGAACCCTCTGCGCGAGGGAAAAATTGTAATAAGTGTGTGTGAGTGTGATGTATGTCTTCCAACCCCACGTCTTTCTTCCCTTTTATTTACCCGCTTATGATGGTTAGATTAGGGCATATTTCGATTAGCATACAGTATGACAGCATGTTTGCATCATTCATCTGTTTTGCACGCACCGGGCTCGGCGCATCATACAAACTGCATTTGTATTTCAATTCCAAATTGAATACGTGTTAGTTGTAGCATTCCATATGCCATGTTTAGAATAGCCGAGCCTGCTATAGTTGCATCTTTGCATGTGTTGCATTAGGCATTTCTGTATATTTAAGATCATGCATGATTTCTAATCGGTTTTCTGTTTTGACTTGGAGTACTCGGTGAGTTTTATGCTTTAGCATCCTTGCATGTGTGTGAGTGACTGCCATGATAGCATGCTTACCATGAGGCTATTTGCTTATGTGATATAACTGCCTTGAATGCCTGTGGGTGGAGGTTGTGTTACTTGAATTGGGACAATTCATCAAATGTTGGTTTTAAGCCCACTAGATAGTGGCAAAATCATGTTTTTCTAAGCCCACCTGAGGGTGGCAAATCCACGTCTTAGCCTACCTGCGGGTAGCACCATCAAACCATTTTCAAAAAAACAAACATGAAATGTTTTGTTCCAATTCAGGCGGCCCAGTCTATACTTGTTTGCTGCGAGCATCACATAGTAACCTAGGCTAATAACCGGAATAAGAACATACAATGTTTTCAAAAACAGATATCATGGTTAGTAGAGGCCGGTCTTTGACCGGGCGAGCGGGGGTGCTCACAAAGTGACCTTCCCCAATCGTACCCAAGTTCCCGAGCCGAGGCAACTTTGGTGATGACGGACACGTGGCCTTTGACACCGAGTCAGGGTTTCCTAAATTTTCCAAAAATAAAATATTTAGGTGGCGACTCTGTATCTGGCAAAGCAGTCCATGTTTGGCACTTCTTTCAAAAAATCTGTTTTCAAAACGATTTGCCGGATTTGGACTCTTTGGTTCAAGATTAAGAACCGTGACATTTGAGCCCTTGAACTGTAGTGTCCCCAATATGAACGGAACGGGACTTAACCCTCCCGGGGCGTTCGGGGACGTCTACAGTAACGTTCAAACCGACCAGGTAGTCGGGTAGGTACCGGTCGGTCGGCTCGAGTAAGTCGGTCAGTATATTGAGGGGGTTGATGTGTATATTGGAAGAATCTGGGTTCGGGTTTCTTTCTTTTGTCCTTAGGGGGTGGATTTTTAGGTGTGGAATCTTGGCGGGCTGTCAAAGAGTCTTCGGCATTCATATATTTTTGGGCTTTGGAAAGGAGGGTGGCCATGGCAGTCAGAGGGTTTTTAGAAAGAGAGAAAAAGAAATCGGATGGTCGTAAACCGGCCATGAAGGCTGTGAGGATGACCTTGTCATTGT
The DNA here is from genome assembly GCA_030407325.1 of Camellia japonica. Classification (NCBI taxonomy): domain Eukaryota; kingdom Viridiplantae; phylum Streptophyta; class Magnoliopsida; order Ericales; family Theaceae; genus Camellia; species Camellia japonica. The sequence continues at coordinate 5,762 of JAPPVO010005431.1, read as the reverse complement.
TTTTCGCCACCTGTAGGGCCTCGGTGTTGAAACAGGTGACAAAGCTGCGTAGTGACTCCCCTTCCGTCTGCTGGATATTAAGCAGTTGAGTTGTCGGGCGCCGCTGGCGCTGAGCGCTAATGAAATGGTTCAGGAAGGAATCACTTAGATATTGGAAACTAGAGACAGAATCCGGCAGTAGCTGACTAAACCATAGTCGAGCCGACCCCTTAAGCGTTACGGGGAAAAGCTCGACACATGATTTCGTCAGGGAAAGCATGGAGGATCATGAGGGTCCTATAGGTCTCCAAATGGTCGACCGAGTCGGTTGTGTCGTCGAAGGTGTCGATCAAGGGCAATTTGAACTTGGGGGGTAGGGGTTTGTTCTTGATGAAGGTGACAAATAGGGAGTTGGCTGTTGTGGAGGGTTTATTCTGTATGTTCTGCATGACTCCCTGAAGCTAGAGTTTCATGGCTTGGAGCTCCGTATCCCAAATAGGAACATTGTCTCCTCCAGAATGCAGTAGTGGCTGAACACTACTAGCCTCTCCTTCAGGGACAGGTGCTTGAATTGATGGATGTAAGCCCCGAGGTGGTGGGTTCATGTCTTGAGATGGGGACTGTAGACCCTCTAGGTTGGAAAGGAGGGCTTGTCGGAAAGGGTAACTCGGGGTCTATTCTCGATTGGGAGGGATATCTTGTGGTGGTAGAGGAGGTATAAGGAGATTTCGCTGGAGTAAAGCGTTGATCAAGGCCTGGTTTTGTTCAGCCAAGCAGTTGATACTGTTGGTGAGCTCTGTGAAGTACTGAGGTGGGTTGTTTGGGTTGGGAGGCTCGGCTTGGGGGTCGACAACATTGTGTTAAGAAGCCATGGATCTCGTTGTAACCATCCACCTCGATGGAAGGTAAGGAGAAATTATCGAGAACAGGTCTCCAGCAACAATGAGCACAATTGTTAACCGGAGTGCTTTCCACAGATGGCGCCAACTGATGATGTTGTTGATCCAAAGGAGGACGAATCGGGCTGACCCATGCTTCCAACACCTTTTACCGATCTCGGAGCTCGATGGTAGTGCCTGCAAAAAGGTCCGACGGGGAATGGGAGTCCCCCATCGGACCCTCCGACGATCAAATTAGAACAGAAGAAATTGACTGTGTAGAGAGAGAGAGAGAGAGAGAGAGAGAGAGAGAAGAAGAAGAAGAATAATGAACTTAACCTTTGATGTGTCTTGGAAACTTCCTCATATCCTTTTTCCATCATTTCCTTGTCCACTCCGACCTGTCGTGTTGGCCGAAAGTCTATACTCTAGCTTGCATTGTTTACGATGAGGCTACCTATTTCGACGTGAAGGAGTTGTTGCATTTAATGCTGTGGGAGCCTCATTAATGGCTGATGTGTGGTGCAATAACTCTGCAGGATCTTTGTCTACTCGCGTGACTGGTTCCCTGCTTGACAAGTGTTTAGATGCCATTGGTCCCTGGTTCAACATTGGGTTCTCAAGGGTGCTAGGCTTTAGTACTTGAACCGTGAATTGGGCTCTAAGTCGTGGGCCAAAACCTTTTGTGGGCCCACCGGTGTCATGTTTACAAAAAATTACGTTGATCGGATATCGATAATTATGTGATCAAATCAGTTTTGAAAAAAAAAAAAAAATGAAGTGTGAGCAAATTAAAGGTTGACAAAAAACTGATAAAATAAGATAGCTATCGATATCCGATCAACGTGATTTTTTAAAGCCATATAGTATTCGACGAGTTCTACATATTGAACGGTTCGGATTATCAAAACAGGACCCGTGGTAGGCCCCCACGGGCTGAACAGTACCGTCAAGTTCGATTAAGGATTGGAGGCAAGCTACTCCCTTATGAAAAAGACGTTTTGGTGTAGATTGAAAGCTATATTTGGAATAATTTTGTCCATATATTTTAAGAGTAATGTCATATAAATAAATAAAAATTATAAAATAATATGTAAATTTATTTTTTAGATTTAATGATGTGTTAAAAAAATAATTGGTTAATAATTAGAAAATATTTAATTATCAACCAATTATCTTCTTGACACATCACTGAATCTAAAAAGTTTGTCTAACTTTTGGGACTAAATAGCAATGTTCAAAAAAATTTATACATAATTTTCATACATAATGATATGGTTCATTGTGAACCTTTCACTTCAAAACAAAACAACATTGATGATAGATTTACTTACAATAACGGTATTCTTGTCAAATTTTCAGTATGAATTTTATGTATATTTAAAAAATTTCATATTTTAATTTGGGCAAATTATACTCTTGGTTTTTACGTTTTGATCATTCTATCATTTTTTTTTATCAACAAAAGAGAATTTTATTAATGAAATTCTGAGTACAAACAAAGAGATATGCATCAATAAAAGATGCGAGTGCAAAGAGTATCATGACAAGACAACATGATCCTAACTAGCATCATGAAACTAGCCCAATCATGTTCTAGCACACCACCAAAATAGTGAGAAGCCAACCAACTAGGGCCAGCCTTAGGGGTAGGCGACTAAGGCAGTCGCCTTGGGCCTCAATTTTTTTTTAAAAATTAGACCCTCCAAATATTTTAAGGTTTAGGTTTTTTTTTTTTTTTGAAACAGCAAAGAAAACTTTATTAATGATAACTAAGCAATACAATTACCAACGTTACATCAATAAAGACAGAAGGTGTAAAGAGCATCATAGTTAAACTAGCTAATTCCAACTAGGTTGGGACTAAACTAGCAAGCCCTATCATCTGCCAGCACCACTCACGGTTGGAGAGGAACCAACTAGAGAGACAAAACAAGGAACAAAAAACAGAGCAACAAACCAAACACTCACAACCATCTACCAGAGATACACCTTCTCACTTGCCTAATATTGAACACAAAATCTTGCACAGTGAAATTATGCTCGGTGTACAATGGTTTCAACCAGATTGCAACTCTAACTTTGATCACTTCACATACCTCAGACAAGATAGGAGTTGATGCATTGAACACAACATCATTTCTAAGCTTCCACAAGGACCACAACACAACCAGTGGGATGCCCCTCCAGATCTTCCTCTCTTTACTGCTGAAACATTCTACATCCCACCATAAAATTAAACCTTCAAGAGATCTAGGTAATGCCCTTTGAACATCCCACCAATTTAACATTTCAACCCACACATTCCATACAAACGGGCAAGACACCATCACATGATCCACTATTTCATTCACAGCTTTGCAGAACTATGATAACCCAACCCGTATTACGTTTAATTATGCATGTGATTATGTGTTTCACATGAATTTGCAAGTTTAAGTATGTGAATTTTGTGATTTTGGAACTTGATCTGTTGAATGTAGAAATATCTGTTACAAATACCTCTTTGAGCAAAAAATTGATATCGTTAGACGTGCAATAAACCAAAACCGACTTCACATCTGTGATTAGCATGATTTTTAGAGCCTTCGGTGAGATTATGAAAAATTATGATTCGTAATGAATAAACTAAGATTTTTGAATGAAGTGTATATGTTTAGCCTCTTGTTCTTCATTTTGGGGGAAGAGAGCTCAAAGTGTGAGTTAGAGAGAGAATAAGAGAAGAAAGCTAGGGATTTGAAGGGAATCAAGGGCAAACCATAGATTTGAGTTAAGGTATGAAAATTTACTTACAAACTTTGTTTCTAACTCATCTTTGTCTTGAAATCATGAAGAAATTAGGAATTTTGAGCTAGGGTTTGAGTTGTGTGGTGGCTTGAGCTAAAGGCATGAAATTGAACCCTAATCTCTCCATCTTTGTTTGATTTAAGTTCACTCTTGTGATTGACCCATGAAATAAACCCTAGATTATTCATGAAAACAAGATTTGTTAAAAGATTGCTCATGGATCATGTATTTTGAATTTGTTTATGTAATGTATGAATATGGAAAAAAGATGAGTCCATGAATTTGTTGTTGATGCAAGGTTGATATGTTTAATGTGGAATTACACTTGTATCATACTTATATATCATGTTTTGAGTTGTTTTTACATGAATTTGGGCTTGGAAATAAGTTTAGAAAGTTTGTATCTTTCAACCATTTTCGGATAGTCTGATTTTGCCCAGACCACGCAAGTAGCCACGGGCACCGCACAAGCGGAACATGAAGAAAAAAAATAAGTTTTGATTCTGCTCCTTGGGCGCTCGAGCAACCGATTTTTTCGCTTGAGCGGATTTGGGCCGCACGAGCGGTGAAGACTTCCTATTTCAGCCCAATTTCAAAAGGGCATATCTCCTTCATCCGAACTCCGTTTTAGATGATTCTTAAGCCTAAATTCAAGTCCTAGAAGTCTAGTTTCCAATGGTGGTGGTCTCACATCCAAATTCTAAATACACAAATAGATATGTTCAAGTTAGTGAAGGTTGTTCACTTTCTTTCTAACCGTTTCATGCTATTTCCTCTCCTAACCCAGTTTCCTTTCGTTCTTGCTATTTTCCTAGACACGGATTATGACCCACTGAGGACTAATGAGTTTAGAACCAACAAAAATAATTGGTTAAAGAACAAAGTAAGGGATTGATTTATTTGGTTAAGAAAAGATTAAGAGAAGTAAATTTGATCAAGAGAGTGATTCTATGTTCTGATATGTTGTGCCATGCGCATTGTGTTTACAGGTCATGATTTGAGGACCGGTCAACCATTTCTGAAAATCACTGTGAGTAATAGTATAGTAAAGATATGTTTTCATTATCTATTTTGATTTATGTGCGACATGATCTTCTAAATATCGTATTTTGTCAAAATGCACAAGTTTCCAAGGAATGTGAAATGAGTTATGAACAAGAAATGTGAATTGTTGTAATATGATATGGTGAGCCCAAGGCCGTTCCGTTTATGCTATGACATAATATGAATTGTTCAGTCTTTAAGACCTACTGATTTCTGATATGGAACAAAGTGCTCTACGGAACTAAGTGCTACTGTGGGAGTCACCTCTAGAGTCCGTACGAGTCACCTCTTGGGTCCATACATAAAAAAATGATTGGGCCTGAGGCCGCTTGATAAATAATTGGGCCCGAGGCCACTTGTTAAATAATTGGGCCCGAGACCGCTTGATATATGATTGGGCCCGAGGCCGCTTGTTATATGTTTGAGCCTAAGGCCGCTTGGTTTATATGATTATGGAGGCCTCGTTTGGGAACAGGCTAATTTAGTAACTTTTTGGCTATTTGGCTAAAAAGGTAGGTAAAAAAACTTGTATGTTTGGGATGACTTTTTGGCTAATTACGAAAAGATGTGCAAAAAGTAGAGAAAAGAGAATCTTTGACTTTTTGGTATGAGTGGTTGGCTTTTTGGCTAATTTAGTAACTTTTTGGCTAATTGGCCAATTTAGTCAGTCCCCAAACGGGGAACCTTATGATCATCTACTTACACTGTTTTACTGTATTATTACTCATTAAGCTTCGCTCACCCAATTTTATATATGTACATGTAGGTGATCAGCTGCATGGAGCACACCCCTAGAGTCAGCTTCAAGAGCCTTTTGTGACCCAATCGAGTCATGCCTCCGAGATGAAGTTTTGTCTTGGCTCACACCACACTTTGACCCTATTATGTTTTTGCTTTCATGGTCTTGGGTTGTAAACATTATATAGGATTTTCTTTTAGCTCTTATATTTTTAATGGGCATGTATATGTATTATTTTTGTCGTAGTTAACTCTATGATTTTATTCATGATTGGCACAACTCAATGGACTTCTCTTTATTATATGCTTCTGTTTATGACCCCATTAGCATAAATA
>JAPPVO010005430.1:0-31604 GCA_030407325.1 Camellia japonica | reverse complement strand
AAAATTTTTATATGTACATATATATCTTCCGTAAATGTTTAGAAAAAATTTTCTCCTACACATGCCCTAGAAAAAATATTCTGACTAATAAGGTCTCTATAATAAATGTTGCGAATAAACTCCAAAAAAATTATTTTTAAAAGTAGAAAAATAAAATGCAAAAAAGTTAGTTAAAAATAAAAAAGCCTCATATTGAGTTTGTCCTTTAGGCCTGGTTGAGGGTTGGGCCGGCATTGATCAACGGTCGGCTATTATCAAATTCTATTTTGTAGGTCATGCCTTTAAAAATTTTATGAACACGACACTCCGTTCTTTCATTATCATTTTTATAAAATATTTTACATAAATAATTTAAAAATAAAAATATTTCATGATCATTTTTATGAAATATTTTTCATGATATTTAATATTGTTCATATAGTAAATAAATAAATAAATAACTCATAATTATCTTATTTAAACTGTAACAAACAACACCAGCACTCAAAATGGTTGATTTAAGGTGTTTATTAAATGATTCTATTTAGGAAAAATTATACTGATGATCCTTACATTTTACTTTTTATGTCATTTTAGTCTCTACACTTTAATTTGCTCAATTTTGACCCTTAATTTTAAATTTTGTATCAATTTGATCCAATTAATAATGTTGTTAGTGTTTTTGATTGAAAATAATCACTGAATTAGGTAAGGTTAACTCACTGTGTTAAGTAAATTTATAATTTTGCTCTTAAAAATATAACACATATCACTTATATGCGTATTTTTTATAAAAAAAAATGTTAAAAGTTATAATAAATTGGACTACATTGAAACAAAATTATAAATTCAAGATTAAAATTGAATAAATTCAAATTACAAAGATCAGATTGATATAAGAACCAAACTATAAGGACCATAGCCGTTATTTGCCTTTTTTAATTTATTTATAATAAATATAAATCTATTGACACTATGCCTCTCTACCATATATGACTCCAACGTAAGATTAAACTAAGTTTTGTTGCTGCAATATTTTCAACAAGCGCATTGCTATTCAATATAAAAAATTAGATTTAATTTTTAAATTCAATGATGTGACAATCAATTAGAATATTAAAAATAATATTTCTGTTATATATTTTTTAATTATCAACCAATCATATCATTTATATATCATTTACTCTAGAAAATGAGTTTACAAAGTGAACTTATGTATCATTTTCTTTTCAATAATCTCCTTTAGTAGTTTCTTTGACAGTGGATTGTTCATACTAAAATCAGCTATTTCCAAAGTAGAAAATTCAAAGCATTCAACTCATATTTGATTTTGTTCTATTGATCAACTTCAAGTTTTCCATTTTTGAGTCTTATTCAATACTTAGAAGTTTTTCTAAATTTAGATTAAACCATGAAAAGTTTTCCATTTTTTATTGTGTTCTCCAATACGCACTACTAGAAAATGGGGCATTTGCCACGGAACTATTTGCGACGATTAAAGTGCCGTCGCAAAAAACATGTTTTTGCGACGGTATTTAATGACGTCGCGAAATTATTTTTGTTGCGACGGGAAAACTAGACCCGTGGCAAAAAGTAAGGTTATTTGCGACGGCATGTTGAACGTCGCAAAGTTTTTCTGATTTAATTGTTTTTTTTTTTTTGCGACGCTCTTTTGGCAATCCGTCGCAATTTCTTTTCTTTTTTTTTCATTCGCTCGCGACGGGCCTTAATATCGTCGCAAATAATATTCCTAAATTCGCGCCAAAATTCTCTCCCACTCCTTCTTTCCCGAAATCCCCAAATCATCTGTAATCTGTTGGAGTAAAATAAAAAATAAAAAAACCCTTCCTCTATCTCACTGCTCTCTCCCTTCGATACTCTAGCCTCAATCTCACCTAATTCACTGCTCTCCCCCTCCCTCCCTCTCACCCTCCCTCTCACCCAGTCGTCACTCTATCTCTCTTGCAGCGGCAACAGCTTCGTCTAGGTAACCCTCTTCTTTTCTCTCGCTCTTGCTCACGCAGACCCTCCCTCTCACCCAGTCGTCGTTCTGTCTGTCTTGCAGCGGCAACAACAGCGCCACTCTAGTTCTCCCTCCGGCATCCAGGTATAGCCTTCCTTTTCTTTCGGAATCTGTGTTTGTTTTGTTTGTTTTGTTTGATCTTAGTTATTAATCTGTTTTGTTTTGTATTAATCTATTAGTGATTTTTGTGATTTTTGTGATTCGGAATCTATTAGTGATGCATGTTTTGTTGTGGACCAATATGAATCTGCTATTAATCTGTAAATATGAATCTGTTTTGGCCTCTATTTGGAATGTAAATATAAATCTGTTTTGATCTTAGTTGTGTCTTAGTTGAATCAGAATCTGTTATTAATCTGTAAATATGTGTTGAATCTGTTTAGTTGAATCTGTGTAAATATGTGTTGAATCAGAATCTGTCTTAGTTGAATCTGTGTTGAATCTGTAAATATGTGTTGAATCTGTCTTAGTTGAATCTGTGTAAATATGTGTTGAATCAGAATCTGTCTTAGTTGAATCTGTGTTGAATTTGGGTCCAATGACCTGAAATTTAGAATTTCAAATTTTTGTAGCATATGATAAAAATTCCATGTTTTTGAGAGTTCCTTAGATATTGCTGCTCTTCTGTGTGCAATGTATTTCAAGTTGTATGGGCTGGGACTTCTATGATTCTCTTTTGGATGTTTGGATGTGGTATGTGCTTTTTCTAATTTGTGCTCTATTTCATTATTAGACATTTGGTGTAAATGGGTCATAGGTTAAAAAGTAAACTGGGCGTGACCCATTTATTAAATGGATGAAATGGTTGTGTCGTGTTGGCCGTATAAACAGGTTGTGTACAGTTGTGAGTCTGGATGCAATTAAATAATCATTTTGTGTTTGTGGTTGATCCGTTTAGTCAAATACTCAATTCTGGACAAGACATTGAACATGGCTAACATGCCACCTAACCTTACTTTTCCACTTCAATAAATGTTACCTCGTCTTTGGCTATATGTTTTTCTTGTAATTCTTCTGAATGACTGTTTATTTCATGGGAGATTTTCAGCCAACAAGTTTATTTTGGAAATAATATTGAAGACTTGAATATTTATGCAGGACAAGAAATAGATATACATATACGGTGAAATATATTCTGGCTACTACTTTTTTTCAGTCCAAAATAGCTTTAGATGGGCAGACTTCTTTTCTATGGAGCATATATGGAGTACCAATGTCAATGGAAAAATTGGAATTCTTGTCCTGATATACATATAGTGTGGGAGTTCTTCTTGACCCTTTGTGTTTTTTTTCCCCATCTTGCTCCAAACAGCTCCCATCATTTATTTTTAGATGCTGAAGTTTAATGTGCAAGTGCCTAGAGTTAGGAGCTCTTCATAATTGAAAATGCTTACATCATGCTGCTATGCAATAGTTTCATGTTGTATGATAGATTTTCAGATAACAATTGCTGCCTTTTTTAATTATCAAGAAATGATAGATGCATGATATTAAAAGTTTTCAATGTTAGCCGATACTTGGCCTTATGTTTTCCATGACATCAAATTGTATTGTTCAGTCTGTAAAGTTGCTTAAACTATTATCTTACTGCATAATTTAGCTGGCTGACCCCCATTTGATGTCTTTTTTATGTGTACTTCATTTGATTCTCATATTAGACTCAAAAGGACAGTGAAACCTTGACATTGGTGTATGAATGATATGACAAGCATAAGTAAATAATCAACAACTTGTTTTAATTCAAGAAATTAGTCGTAGCATGAAGTGGTTAAAATAAGTTGGTGCATCTTTCACATTATTGAATAGTTGAAAGCATTTCCTGTTCATGGTTGAATTCCTTGCAAGCTTTGGATTACTGTGTACATGAACAAGACAAACCAACCTATGGAAGCACTCCATGAGTAATACTAGAGAAAATTCCTAAGCTGTCTGGATCATTGCATCACAAGTCTTCTTCATACACCCACATTACCGAATCCAACACTAACATGGCTTTGTGAAAGTTTGCTTCAAACACCATGTTTTATTAAAAAAAAAAAAATTGATTCGCATGTGTTTCCAAAGTGTCTAAAGCGTGTTTAGGTTTAATTTTTTATTTTTTTATTTTTAAAAAGGGACACATTTGAATGAGTGTCCGACAAGAGATGGTAAGTGTTTGATGAGTGTTGTGTAGGTGTCTGACATAGACACAACACCTTAGAAATTTCTGTGTTTTTTAGGTTCTCATCCCTTGATCCTGCATTGTTACACTACTTTTACATCTGAATGGTCAAGGACGGTTAACAAAATTTTGCATTTTTGTAGTTAGAGCTCATTAAGCAGTTTTGTATTTAGAGCTCCTTGAAAGGATTTAGTAAGTGTTGTTCTAGCTGGAGTGTAAAATTGTTAATTTGGCAGGCTTGCTTCATTAATTTATATATCTGGTATCAAATTTTCATCTACTAAAATTTTATTTTACATTGATTTTCAAGAAGGTGATATAAGTTGATTATAATTGTAAGCTTTGATCTTACCCATCGTTGCCAATTCAAAGATTAAAGTATATTGGTATACTCCTGGGAATGTCGAAGCCTTACCATGCTACAATCTTGAACTTTTCCCTTTATTGTTCAATGTGCTTTTCTTTTTCTTTTTCTTTTTTTTTTAAGTAAAAAAAAAAAAAAAACTCTTCCTTTAAAAGGTTTGCTTTGTTGTTACCCTGTTGTGGCTTTTCATTAACAACTTGCATGATGGCTTATTTAATAAATTCATGATTAACACTTTATTTCACATTCTTACTTTTTTCTTTAACAAGAATTCATGCCGTCTGATTGGTTTTAACAAGAAGCCACAGCTTAGTGGAGAGATTCCCCCATCACTTGGAAACATTAACAGCCTGAGTTAACTGTAAGTTCCACTTTACAGAATACAATTAAATACATAACCATATTGCGACTTATGTCTTTTTATCTCAGTTTCCTGTTCTATAGCTGTTGTACACAATTTTTTTTTAAAATTTTTTAATTTTATCATTCTGAACTCTGAAACCAAGGTAATTTAAAGCAACGAATGAATGGTTCCTTCGACCACATTTCATTCTAGTTAAAAGTTCTAGGCTTGTGCATAAGGATTATTTCAATTGTAAATGCTAGTTTAAATGTCTACAAACTTATTTGAAGTCTTGAAGTTGATTTGATGTACCTAATGTGCTCCATTGTTTCATCCTATACATAATTTTAAAAAAAATTCTAGCATTGGTTCCATTCATTACAGTGTAGGAAAGAGCTTTCTGTAGTGGTAGCAGGAAAGTGGATGAATCCCATCCCCTATCAAGTAAAGTGCTTATGGTTTTCAAAAAAGGTTTAAAAATAAATTTTTGGAAAAAAAGTTAAATCCGCAAACCGTCCCAAACCGAACCGCGGACACCCCTAGAGTCAACCTCAACCCAAAGTAAATTCTTAACAAGTGAATGTCATTTTAGAAATTGATCAACGGTAACTACCCTAAATAGACCAATATAAAGAATTTCAACAATTAAATTCACCTAATAAATAATTTTTGATATCTTTGAAACTCTCTATGCCACTGTGCACAGGATAACTGGTGTGGTTAGTCTCTATCCTCCTAATCCTTGAAATAGTTGAAACACTTTTGTTATTAGGGGTAAGCAATTAGGGAGTGCAAATCACATTTGCCATATCTTGACAAGAATGCACAATAACAAAATGCAAATAAATCCTTTATTGCAAACAATAAACATGATGGGAAGTATGAAATTATACACCATTAAAGTTGTTGAACAAAATGTACAAAACTATAGCATTTCAATATGACAAGTCTGACAACATTCAATAAAACTTGACGTATGCACTGGAACCCAATAGACAGTATAAGTGGATCACTGATATCAGGTGCAATTTGTAACACCCTCATCATTGATAAGAAAGGTAAGGTATTCAGATAAATTTCAATTTATGAACCAGAGACTTGTATCACTTGATAGCTCTTGACATAAGCCATACACATTGATACAAGCCATACACAAAATTTTCAATTTGTGCAGTCCCACATCGGTGGGAAGCAAAAAACTTTTGAGGCGTTCAGCGGCCTTTTAAACCCAAACTCAACTGTTGCATATTTAGACTATCGAGTGAGTTGTAAAAGTATTGAAGGCTTTTGTTTATAAAAGCTCCAGCCACTGGCAGCTGTGCTCGTTGCCTCGGTGAGTTTGTCTTTTACGTGGTCAATATTGTGAAACATGAACATAGACTTTAATTGCTTTTATTAAAGTTAAAGGCTTAAAAGCTGAGACCTGGGGCAATTTTAACTGAAATAAGTCCAGATTCGTTGCTTTTGAAGTGAATTCGCAAATTTACAAATGTAAATCCACTGGATTGAGGAAGAATTGACATTCAATTCGTTGATTCTCATTTTGGAACGTGATCAGCCACCCTCGGGTGACAGATTAGGGGACCCAGGCCCGACATATAAGGGGAAACAAATACTGCAATTACACATACTATGTCAACAATCATAGCAAGCTTAGGTGCCTAGGTTCACAGGTCATAGTTTCATAGAATAATAAAGCTGTGATAAGTTGCAAGTATCATAGCCTCAATGATGTTGAAGGAACACGAGATTCAACAAGTTGGCTGTTATAATAAATTAAAAAAAAATTGTGAGCTTAATGAGTTGAGCTCAGCTATTTTGAAGCTCGACTTGTTTGTTGTCTTATGAGCTTGGTCAAAGAGCACATGTTCTCATCACATTTCTTAAGCGAACAAGCCTAAAGACAAACCCAATGCCACCCCATCCGTTAACAGCTTGGAAAGTAGACAATCATACGCCAAGATCACATTTTTTTTTTAAAATCTGCACATTTGTAAGACTGCATATCCCATGTCCATTAAAAGCTAGGCATAAGTCAATACATGCTTGCATATGAATATGATCCCTGTGAAAGGTCTTCAAAAACCATTCTCATCATGAAGATGGCAACACGGATCATACTTAAAATAAATCTAAATCACACAACGCATATCCTATGCATTTTTTTTATGTCTTAATTTCATGCATGTTGTGTTGTTAATTTAACAAACCCACCCCCATGAATAATTTTATTTGCCAAATGTTCATGTCTCCATGAATTAAGACACTAGGATACTACTACAATTACAGCTGTTTTGAAATAACTAGCATTTAAAAAAAATAAAAAAATTAAAACCTGGGAGGAATGGAGTCATTGCCGGCGACAACAGTGCGGCCGGAAAAATCGCCAGAAATTTCGGATTCCTCGGGATGTTTTCGCCAGTGAGGAACCGATTCTACACAAATTGGTGTATCGACACTCGATGATTTGGGGACCTACACATAACATATTAGTTACCTTTTTTTTAATAATAATTAATAATAGGTTAGACTAGTAATATACAATTAGACTTTCTGGTGGACCAATGAATTAAAATAATAATAAAAAAAATCAACATGCTTTGACCTTTGTGTGTGTGAATGTGTGTTAATATGCATATTTAGGAGACTTTTGAAATAGAACAAATCAAGATGGAATGGAGTAGGATGGACTGCCTTATTTTGCTGGTCTGCCTTACTCAGTGTGAAGGTATGCTGCTGTTGTGAGAGGATGGACTGTTATGCAATGCTAGTGTCTTTTTTTGCTCTGCTTTGTTTTTCAGTGTTGCTTCAGTTTCTGCTGCTTTGGCTCAGGCTCTATTCCTGTGCCTCAGTTTGTCAGTTTGTTTCAGTTTGCTTTGTGTGTATGCTGCTATGTGTGTGTTTGCTGCTTCTGTTTTGTTTGTATGCTGCTGCAGTTGAGAGTTTAATTTAGTTGGTGTAGTTGCTAGGTTTGATCAAATGCAAAATACACTTTAGTTTGCTCAAATGCATGACAAGGACTTATTTTGCCTTAGAAAGGGCTGTCTGGAGGTTTCTGCTATTGGGCCCTGGTGTTACCAAATCTGCAAAGGATGCTAAGAGTATTATTCATTAGTTTGGTCATTGCATCCTTTGTAGCAAAATCTGCCCCATCAGTAGTAGTCTCAGTAGTGGAGTTGGTTGATTCTGCATTCATAATATCAACAATTGCTTGAATATATGATCTGCCTCTGGTTGCTGTTTTGGGGTTTTGGTGCTGGTTGGTCTGTTTTGATGAATGGTTGGTAGCTGCTGGCCTGTCTGGTTTGATGAATGTGGAGTTAGTTGTTTCGTAGCTGCTGGTGCAGAGTTGTGAACTGCTGTTATTAGTCTGCTGGTGTATGATATAGGGTGTGTATTGCTGCTATGATGTCTGCTGGTGTATGAGAGGTGGTTTCTGATAGATTTTGAGGTGTTTGCTGCTATAGGGTGTGTATTGCTGCTGGTGTCTGATGCTATAGGCTGTATTGCTGCTGGTGTATCCTCTGTTCTGGTGTTTGTTAGAAGATAATGTGTGTTTTGAAGAATTAGGTTTATCTTTTAAATTTTGTATTCATAGAATGCTTTTATGCATCTTTGGGTGGGTTCTAGCTTTCTAAGATCTGTTGCACCTAAAGTTGATAAAAGAAGTTGCCAATGTCATGTAACCTAGGTTGACTTGCCACTGGTAGATATGATAAATCTTGCTAGAACAGCCAAGACTTGTCTCGGTGGATATGAATAAATCCTGTTAGAACAGCCAAGAGGAAATATATTGTTCCTTTGGTTTCTGACTATAAAATCACAGTAGTTTTGTCATTTGGATTTGACTACAAATTAGGATTATTCACCTTTTATGACCTTTCATGACTTTGTCATGACTGTTGTGTATTTTTGCACTTCAAAATTTATATAAATTACATAATATGAGTCATACAAGACTTAGACATGTCTACTGTTTATGCATGTGTAAACCTATTTATAGTTGTGCATTGAGCTTGCAAACTCAGTATACGGAGCTTTTTTTTGTCTTGTTCTTAACCTTTTGTTTTTTGAAACATGCTTTTATGTGGCATTTTTGGTGTGCAAAAAGGTGAAATGTAAATTGACAGTGCTGTTAGGTAGGTAGTTAGATACACCATTGCTTGATGTGAACATATAGGAAGGAAACATCATATGTTTGGTATTGAAGTCAATGTTGCATTTGGATTAGTGAATTTCAAATGTATGGATTGTAGTTAATTTTAAAGGTTTGCTACATAAGCATATATTCGAACAATCTATAAGTGGATTTTGAAGCTATATACCTTGAGTTTAAAAGCCTAAATCATAATTTTGAAATAATCAATTATAAGGAAAAAAAAAGAAAAAGAAAAAGAAATCCATCCTACTAAGGATTTGAAGTGCATGTGTATTTTAGTTAGGATGCATCTCTCATGCCTCGCTTTTAGCATTTCCCTCATATCTCTCAATACAACTTAATTGCTCCATCCTCTTCAAGTTTATTCTAAATCCCTTCATTTCAAATCTGTTAATCTGAATGCAACCTAAGTGCTATTGGTGTTACTTATGTATTTACTTCTTGGGGCCTATGTGACAAAAGCTAAAGTATTTTGTGCTTTTATTGCCTGTTTTGTGCCCTTCTGTCCTTTTTTGCCACTGGTCATTGATGCATGAAAAATATGCACATTTTTAAAAGAGATATATCATATACATTTCTAATTATATCATTTTCTTATTTAGTTATGATTAATTTTTTTTATTATTTTAATTATGACTCATGAGATATTTAGTTATACCTCATATTGAGATTAGTTACTATATTTTATTTTATTTTTTTTAATTATAATTCAGAAAGTATTAAATTATATTATTATTATTTTTTAATTATGAAGTGTATATGGTACATACCTTTTGAGAGGTGTATACCATAATATGTGTATATATTTTAAACACTTACTATTGGGGTCTTTAATAAAAAATAATTACATTATGGTCCTTTTGTATAAAGAGATTTATTACGAACATTTAGACAGAAATATGTTTTAACATTTATGATTAAGGATTTTTGACAATGATGTTTATTTTATTTTATTTTTTTTCTCTTCATATGTTGAAAAAATAACTTAAAAAGTTGTTAGAAAATAAAAGTGAACCAGATTTATATTAAGTGCACTTCATGTCATACTAAAATCAAATTTATATTTTATTTTTTATTTTTTAACCTACTTTTAAACCAAAAGATGCTTAAATAAATAAACAAATAATCAGAATTCAATCCACTACAAAATGATGGATTGAATCTTCATTTCCAAACCAGGATTAAAAAAGTTTTACCCACTTATTATTTAAGATATAAACCTTGCTAATAAGTGTCTTTGAGATATAAGAACACATGATCTTTTTGTATTTAAATTTAGAAAAATGTTTGGGGGCCCTAATTTTCGTGGCTCAAATGGCTCAAAATTGCCAAAACGACGTCGTTTTGGCAATTTTGATGTTGTTTTGTACTCAAAACGACGTCGTTTTGGCAAATTCGAGCCATTTGAGCCACAAAAATTAGGGCCCTCTACCATTGCTGTTAAATTTAAATTACTTTACACTGATTTCAATACATTTTTTTTTTGTTGAAATAATAATAATAATAATAATAATAATAATAATAATAATAATAATATATAATAATAATAATAATAATAATAATAATAATAATTATTATTATTATTATTATTATTATTATTATTATTATTATTATATTATTATTATTATACTTTTCACCTAAATTCTAATTCTGATACTAAACAATATTACAACATTACCTCTATATTTTGTGAACATTTGTAAAATGTGTAAATGGATTGCCTCTAATTTTATAAAATTTACTTTAGTAACTCTATTTTATTAATAGTATTTCACAATGTATAATGGGATAATCTCCAACTGTTTCATATATCAATTTTATTTATACATCAGGTACATATTACATTTTTTTATTTTGAATAAATTAAAAGAAGTATGTATATTTTTTATTTACTAGATTATGTTAACTAACAAAATGATTTTAACGGATGATCTAATGAATTATATGGTGAGATCTAATTACTAATTCTAAATTTAGAAAATAAAAAATAAATTGACTAGCTAGATTTATTTATATTTCTCATTAAATACTTCTTCCAGAACTCTTACATAAAACAAAAATATTCAGTTAATAATATATCAAAATTAACTCAATTTTGTTATGCAAATATTTGCCCTTTGCCAGAAAAATATATTATCTTTTGTAGAATTTCAACACAAAAGTGATAAGTCCTATTATTTAGACTTGAAAAATCTAGAAACCCTAGATGTTGATTTGTGATTATGTATCAATAAAAAGCAGTAAAAAACAATCCCAATCAAACAATCAAGAGAAAGAGACACAACGATTTTTACGTGGAAAAACCACAATTGGACACCTCCAACTGTGATCAAAAAACCACGGGCAACTGCCACAAGACAATCCACTAAGAAGAATTAAAGGAATTACACAGGTATACTCTCAATTATCTAGCAAATCCACAATGCCTAATTGAACCAACCTCTATGTGCCTCTTCCAACCCCATCTTCACCACGAAATTGTCTTTCTGATGAGCCACTCCGGATTCCACCAAAGTTTCAGGCTCGAATTCTTCAGAATCCACAACTGAAGAATGACTCTCTCTTTTGTGTATAACAAACAAATCTTTGATGTACTCTCTTTAAACCATGAGTTGAATACTCAATAAAACATCAAAGAAAATAACAAAATATCCCCAGATATAAGCCTTTAAGAACCAAAAAGAAGATCTGGAGGACTTCAATAAATTACTTAGTTTTGGGAGAAAACCAAGTATTTATAGAGAACCAAAAGTAATCCTAAATTGGGAAGAAAACAAACTCCTTGAGAAATCCGGATTCTGAGGCTTGCTCGAGCGAAGCTTTGCTGGCTCGAGCGAGGAGTGTATTTTTCATGATTTCTACTAGTGCCTTGGCTCGAGCGACGGATCCTTGGCTCGAGCGAGGAATACACTCTTTCAGGTTTTTGTATGGACGCAATCCTTGGCTAGAGCGAGAACTCCTTGGATCGAGCGAGCAAACCTTCGCTCGAGCGAGCACTTCTTGGCTCGAGCGACCAATGGCAGACATGCAATTTTGAATGCAATTTTGCATTTTGCTTCGGCCGCGAGCTGGCCGGGCAGCTCGACCCCCGTAATAATCAGCGAAGTGGCAATCTTGAAAGCATTAACATCACAAACTTCTCTGCATGGCTCCATTCGGGTTTGGATTTGCATCTAATAAACTCATAGCCTCACTGAAATAAAAGTGCGAAAAGAAATACATCTGAAAGGAGTTTTGTCAAATGGGGTTGCCAAGAAAAAAAACCTAACAAGACTAATTGTCATGTTTGTTTGGCCTCGTAGAAGAGGGGATTGGATTAACAATCCGTGGTATCCATCAAAAGCATGTTTGGTTGAGTTAAAATGTTTAGGACTATTAGTCGAATTGGGGATTGGTAACATACCCATAGCAGAGTTGGGGATTGGTAATCCAATCCCCTTAAATTAAAATATGTTTAATTTTATTTATTTTTTTCAAATTTTATTTGTGAAATAAATATGTAAAAAAATTTATTACCGAAGATTAGGTGTATGAATTTTTTTTTTTACCAAAAAAATATGAGTTTTTTTTTATATGTAATGAATTTTAAAATGATTTTAAAGTAAAATTTATATTTTTTAAGTGTCTCTAAATTAGTGTACTTAAAAAGTATTAAAAAAATAATTATAATATTAAAAATTAAAATATATTAATATTATGTATAATATTACTAATCCGGTTGCGTACTACTGAATACTCTTTATCTTACATCTCTAACCTAATACCACCACTACAGGAAAATCAAGTTTTAGCGGCATTTTTAAAACGCCGCTAAAAGCCTGAAAAATGCCATAAAATGTTATAGCGACGTTTAAAATTTTCATCGTTGATACAACTACCGCAATAGCTTTACAACGTTTGAAAACCGTCGCTAAGACTATTAGACGACGTTTTTTTTAAACACCACAAAATCTTTGACGTCTGATTCCATTTCCGTCACAAACTAACGTATGACGTCATTTAGTGGCGTTTTTGAAAAAATGTCACTCTCTCTCTCTGTCTCTCTCTCCCCCTCTCTCTCTCTCTCTCTCTCTTTCTTCTGATTCTGAAAATGAGAAGAACTTTTGAAATATGAGAAGAATTACAATCAATATTTTGTCCAAAGCAGAACATTTTAAAAGATATGCACTAAAAGATTCAACACAGTTATGAGGCCCCATTTGCCAAGATTCTAAAATATAGCACAAATTAAAGAATTTAATTAAAGAAGACAGTTTGATGTAATAACAAACAAATCTAAGCTAAATAAGTCCAAAAAAATATTTAAACTAAATAAGTCCAGAAAAACAATAAAAAATTAATGCCTTTTCCACAATTTTAGTCAAGGATTATAAGCAAACGTCTTTCTCTGCCTCAAAAAACTCAACTTCTCCCTTCTTTTTCTTGTTCTCAACTTACTTTGCAAAATACTTGTCATCAAACTTTTCAACATTGTCCAGTTCGAAAAAAAAAAAAAACAAAAAAAAAAAAAAAGGAAGAAGAAAAATTCAACATTGACGCCAGAGATGTCCACCTTGGTCGAAGTAGCAATCAAATAAGATTGATTTACACGTCTAAGAAGAAGACCATTAAGCTTGAAAGGTCTTGTAGAAGCAATGGGGAAAATGAGACAGTAATTCAAAAGCTACTCAACAATATCTTACCAAACCAAGTGAAAAAAAACACGTCTAATGGAAATCATAAGGCTGCCCTTGGGAGTGCACGATTCCACAGTGGCATTCTTTACCAAATGAGCTTGTACTACTAACAAAATCAAGCAATGGTAATGCTATCTATCAAGACCAAATCAAGAATTGCAATCCTTCCAAACCATATATTGTATAAGTCATGAACAGGTAAATTTTCCAATTTATAAACAGAATAACTGCAATCATATATATGAATAAATAAATAAATAAAAGGTAGAAATAAATACAGATCACACTAGATGAAATTTTTTCAACAATAAGAATTTTGAAAAAGTAAGGCCCATGGGATTGTGATATAAGAATAAAACAACAAAGCAGCCCAAGTAACAATCTAAAAAATAAGTTATCCAAAATACAAGTTCTATACTTATGAAATCTAATGACTAAATTTCTAAAGTGATCTAGAAAGGGAGAGGGATGTGACTTCCCTAGAATTGTTTCACGTCATCTTTAATCCATGACAAAAGTGATAGTGAACTGCAGAGTCCTGGAGTTAGGTTAGGAATCAGGATGCAAGAGGCTCTTGGGTCATTCTTTAGAGAAAGAAGGCATGTTATAGAAAAGAGAAGGATCACATTTTTGTAAGATTATAGTGAATTTTGCATAATTTTTTTATTTTTTTTTGTTGTAAATCATTATCCGTTCCACTATATTTCTACATATATTTAGAATGAGTGGTATTGTTGTAACAGGTTGCCACAACTGAAAGAAGCTAACGTATCATCACGTCACCCAATTCACCCCATGTGTTTTTGCTTTTATTTTTAAATGAAAATATCTGCCAAGGATGTCAACTAAAACTGCATAACCATTTAAAAACGAGGAGAAATCCATCTCATAGATTTAATTTAAAATAGATAATCCAATTGTACTCATGTAGAGAAAATGGCCATCATCCTAATGCAAATGGATTTTTCTTTTACCAATATTTACTCATCTTAAAAGAACATACTCTTCTAAGATAAAGAAAGGGGCCTAAAATACAAAACAATGCAAAGTAAGTTCACCCTCTTGGCTTTGTAAATCACAACACCAATAAGAGGGCTTAGTGTTGTGATTTACACAACATTGAAATGTAAAGGGGGTTTTGGTTTTTTAATTTCATCATTTTAATAAGGACTTGTTAGCTAAACAAGGTTGGTATTTGCTTAATGAAAAGGAGAGTTATGTTCTTAAGCACTTCATGCAAGTATTGTCACCAAAAGGATTTCCATGAATCTTCAAATATAACTGCAATCATATATATTAATAAAAAAAGGTAAAAACCCTACAAAGAAAACCATACATACTTAAGTGATAACTAAAACTAAACTGGACAACGCAACATCACTACTTTGGACCCTCTACAAAACCATTTGTAATAGAAGAAAGCAGTTTTAAGGCCATCACATGTCATATTATGATGCAACCATCACTACAACTTTCTGATATATAAATAGAATAACTATTTCACATAGAAAAGGAAAGATGTTTTCTTGTGCGTCTTTGTGAATCTATGTCAGTTACGTATTGAAAGAAGCATGAGAAAACTTATCGGATTCATTGAATTTGTCCTATCTACTTCTTCTTCTTCTTTCCTTTCTTTGATATGTGAACTTGCATTTGATAAGAACAAATAACATGAATAAAATTTCATATTGAAAATTTCATAATTAACTATTTACTCACTTTCTCGAACGAGCAATGACAATTAAACAATGAGGTGTATGCATGGAATTGTTGTTGTGAATGCACATGTGTAGCAGCTAGTGCAGCAGGCCATCCATGGCCTGTTAAGACTCCAATTGCTCTATTCGTGCTTGTTGAGCTTGGATTGTGCTTTGCATCTCTATTTGTAATTTCTATTGATTAAGCATAGCATCCATAATCTCCTTCATTTGCATCTCCATTTGTCTTTTATATTGGTTAAGTTGCTCTTGGACTTGCATTTGGATGATACGAGTTTGTTCTTGTGATTGCGTATATCCACCTCCAAAGACATTTGTCTGAAAAGGACCCAATCCATATGTTCGAAGACAATCAGGTCACTCAAGCCCTAGAACCTATGTGATAATCTCTTTATCTGTAGCATTGGATTGCTCCCCAAGCTCCTTCATTTGTGTCTGCAATTGCTAATTAGTTAATTAGCCACTAATAAAATTTATATTAACAAAACTGATAAGAGAATCATGAAAACAATCATAGTTGTGAGAGAGAGAGAGAGAGAAGCAACCAAGCTACATACCATGACCTCAGCAACTTTATCAGTACTTGGTTTGTTATCCTTTGAATACCCAGCCATCCACACCTCTAAGCGAGTTGCAGGAACTCCATTCTTCTTATTTGTTTCCTATAATTACAATTAAAATTAAGTAACAAAATCAAAATATACAATTTCAATTTGAAATATAAAGAAACTATTTACCTCTACTTGAACAACTGAGAATGGTTTTCTGCCAGTTATGTGATTTAATGTCTTCTTTTCCAAATTTCTTTGTTTTTCATACTTTTTTTTTATTACATATGAAACACAAACACAAGATAATTTATTAATTAACAAACTCATCTTATGAGATTATAATAGAGTTCAATAAATAATTTCATACAAACAATTCATTGAACTAGCAACATTAAATGATACATGTGCCTTCCAAAGTGCCCCAATAATAGACCAAGCTCCGCAATTGATGCTCATGTACTCTTTTAGGTCGATGAGTTAACCTATCAACATCATTGTCGAATGGCATATACCCCATTTTTTTTAACTCTAGCCTTCCACTCTCTTCATTTTTTTTCCAACAAATGCCAAAATAAACTTCTTCATCGACTCGTCAGCATTTGAATTAACCTGCAAATAATTGTCAAATTTAACTATTAACTACTCAATAACAACATACACAAGCAACATACCCACAGCAGCAACTTTAAAATACATTAAAACATTAGCCATATTTGTAAAATACAATTTTATGAATAAACAATAGCCATAATCATAATCATATAAACAATAGCCATAACCAAGAATTTGGTGGCAGCAGTCAATAACCGGCTTAGTGCCCTGTCATTTCATATCAAAGAGTAATACTGGGTTGATATAAAGAAAATAAACGAAATTTATCGTTACAAGATAGAGGAATACTCTACTAATGCCATCAATAAGTTCAATATTTATTCTGGTCAAATTCCTTCTTGGCTAGTAGATTGGATTTCAAGACAGAAACTATAATATTATAAAAGTAGTTTGGTTACCAATCTCTTAGTTAGACCATAATGATATGGTTCAACATTTCAACTCTCTAATTTTTGTTACTGGTTGATATTATAGTTCACACTGGCCAGCAGTAAGATGAAGAAGCCAGAATTAGCAAGAAAGGCAATTGATTTGGCTGAGAAGAGGCCATCAGAGGATCACATGATTTGTGTTTGTGCACTTAGCAAAATTGGTCGAAAGAAATGCACACATGGTGTTGCCAAATCCAGCTATTGTTAGGCTGTAGAAAATCTGTTGCTTTTTTGTTTTTAGCTTCAGCCCATGTGATGATGAGTTGAAGTATTAGCAAAACCAGCTCACAAACTCCCATTGTTCAAAGGACCAGCTTATAACTAGTAAGCTGTTGTTTCATAAAATGAATTCCACTCCCATAACATCCAATAATTCAACTTACTAGAGTCTAGAGCACTCCCTTAACCCCTTCATTTCTACAGGACATATATCAAGCTATAGATACATACATATGTATATGTAGATAGAGACAGATATGGAGTAAAAGCCTGCTAATATTGAGTAAAAGCTTCACAATTTTGACATAAGGTGCTAATATTGAGTAAAAGCCTCACAATTTTTTTGGAGGGAAATTTCAGCTATGTAAACAATAGTGAAAATAATCCTTAGTCAGGCTCCACAAACGCTAAGAACCAGTAGTGAATGGAAAGCACTGTGGCTGAGAATAAAATAATCTGTCTATGCAAGTTGAGTGTCAATTAAAAAATCTCCAACACATTTATCAATAAGAAATGAAATAATTCTTTTACCTTACTTCTCTTCAAATTCTCTCTTTATTTTCCTTCAGTACATGGCTCCAAGTTCTATAAGTAAGGAGCGTAAGGTTCCCATCTCGAGCTAAAACACCCAAATGAGAAGCCAAGGGTGTATACCCGTCAACCACTTTGTTCAATTCATTAGGCACAATATGTAAAATGCCACCAATTGGGTTCTAATCACTACCATGCATGAGTGTCGGGCCTCTCGAACTACGACCTATTCATCCAAATATCACTATCAAGTTAGAAGATACTAGAGAGAAAGATAAACATTAAATGAAAAAAGAACATAAATAGAGAAATCTATTAGAATTAATGCAATTGAATAAAATAATTCATATCGGTTATAGTATCATGTGTTGAACCAGTACTTGATGATGTACTAGGCAAGTTACCTGGAGGATACCATGACATGGGTAGATCAGGTATAATGTGTGTACTCTTCTCTGAACTCTCATTTGAACTCCCACTATAAGAACTCTCAGAATTTGTAGAGGCTGAATGTTGCCTCTGCCTAGAGCATCGTCGATCAATCATGCTAGTTTATAGAAGACCATAAGCATAAGTGTAGAATTTTATTTGTAAAGTACAATAGATACAATAGTGAATATAAAAACAAAGATTTTATTAACAAAGCAAACAAATAACGCATTATAAAAGCAAAGGTTTCATTAACAAAATTAATGAAAAGTTAACAAAATTAAACATCAACTAACAAAGCATCAAGTAACAATAGCTAGAAGCTCTTCAACCTATTTTTGAAAAGTTAACAAAATTAAACATCAACTAACAAAGCATTAAAAATTGAAAACATGATAATTGAAAATCAGAAACATGTAAGTTATTAGTACTTACATGAGAATTGAACCATCTGGGAAACTCATCATTATGACTATGAGCCACATCAAAATCTTTGAAACGATGATGTGACCGCTTAATAAAATCATGATGCTCCCTACACATTTAAAGTACTTATAAAATGCATGATACTTATTAATGGTATCAATAAAATTTTGGAAAAAATATGTGTATCTTACTTTCGATATAGGACAACTGCAGCAGTGTTAAATAACACATACCGATGAGATTGTATCCATGATATGTTATCAAGCGCAAATCCTTTTCTTTTTCCTAAAGCATGACCCAGTAATATCCCATGATTGTCTCTAACATCGTAATTTCTTATTGGCTAATTCAATTTTGACTCGACATCATCCAAGTACCTTGAGCAAAAGGTCATATACTCGGCAACTAAGTATCTCTCTACAATTGAACTTTCTAGATGACTTTGATTATGCATATATGGCTTAAGTGTCATAAGATACCTATAAACAAATGCACACATGACTTTCAATTATAAACAAACAAATGAATACAAATGTAAATTGTAGTAGAATTGTTCACCTTTCTATAAAGTACATCCAACGATATTGCACTGGACCGGTAATCTTGGCCTTCTCTGCTAGGTGAATGGGCAAGTGCTCCATTATATTGAAAAAGAATGGAGGAAAAATTCTCTCAAGATGGCAAAGTGTAAAAGCAATTTGGGATTGAAGACGGTCTAACCTATCTGGCTCTGGAGTTTTGAAGCACAACTACCTGAAGAAATTGCTTAACTCAATCAATGGTTCAACCACTTTCTTTGGTAATAAATTTCTCATTGCTATTGGAAGTATTTGTTGCATCAATATATGGTTGTCATGAATTTTTAGTCCAGATATGCTATGTTGTTTGAGGTTAACACGATGAGAAATATTGGATGCATATCCATGTGGAACTTTGATATTCTTTAGGAGTGTACAAAACAATCCTTTCTCTCTATTGTTCATAACGAAACATGCAAGCGGCGAATAATATTTGCTCCCAACCCCTTTTTTAAGATGTAGTGCCTTTCAAATTCCTATATCTTGCAAGTCTCGATGAGCATTTAAATTGTTCTTTCCTTTCCCATCAACATTATATCATCCACAACACATTATCACACATGTTCTTCTCAATGTGCATTACATCAAGATTGTGGTGAATTAAATTATGCTCACAATATGGAAGCTCAAAGAAACTATTATTCTTCCTCCAATTATGATCCTCCTTGTTGTCTTCTTTTTCCTTTCCTTTCCTGGTTCTTTTTCGTCCTTTAGTTGGTTGATGCTTAGGTCCTAGCTGTTGTAACACATTAGCCTTGATAACTGAGTTGGACATGGTTCAAATTCAGAAGTTCTATCAAAAGATGCACCATCATTTCCAAATTTGTGACTCGCATTCAACCAACGGCGATGCCCTATGTAACAAATTTTCCTTCCATTCTTCAAATACCTGATCTCGAGTATGTTTGTTACAACAAGAACAAGCTAAAGCGCCTTTCGTGCTCCATCCAAACAATTTGCATGTGCAAGAAAATCATTTATTGTCCATAGTAATACCGTGTGCATTCGAAACATTTGATTAGTTTTTGCATCGTACGTCTTGTAGACGCGCCCTTGGGCTTTGCTGCTACAGTTCGAACTCAAATGTCACGGTTCTGAATCTAATCCCGCAAAATGCAATGCGAGATCGATAAATCACCAAAGAATCCAAATCTGGCAAATCGTTTTGGAAAACTGATTTTTAAGAAAGAAGTGCCAAACATGGACTGCTTTGCCAGATACAGAGTCGCCACCAAAATATTTTATTTTGGGGGAATTTAGGAAACCCTGACTCATGCCTAAGGCCACGTGTCCATCATCACCAAAGTTGCCTCGGCACGGGAACTTGGGTTCGATTGGGGAAGGTCATGCAATGAGCACCCCCGCTCGCCCGATCAAAGATCGGCCACTACTAAACGTGATATCTTGTTTTTGAAAACACATGCATTCTTATTCCGATTAGTTAGCTAGAATTACTATGTGTTGCGCACAACACACAAGTATAGACTAGATCACCTAATTTGGAACAAAGCATCGCATATCCGTTTGTTTGGAAATGGTTTGAAGTTTGCTACTCGAAAGTAGGCTAAAATGCGGATTTTGGTGAATTGTTCCAATTCAAGCAATCCAACCTTCACCCACAAGCTTTCAGGCAGTTATATCACATAAGCAGTTAGCCTCATGGCAAGCATGTTGTCATGTTAACACCCACATATATGCAAGATGTTAAAGCATAAACACTTACAGTGTACTCCGAACCAAAACAAGAAACTAGTTAGTAATCATTCATGATCCTAGTTCATTTTAAAATGGTTAATACAATACATGCAAAATGCAACTAGAAATAGGCTCGGCTATTCTAAAATGGCATGTGAAATGCAACTCGGTACATGTATTCAAATTCAAATTTAAATACGATGCAGTTAGTATGATGCGCCGAGCTTGGTGCATGCAATACAGATGGATGAATGCAAACATGCGAGCATAAGGATGCTAAATGAAGCATGCCCTAAAACTAACCATCGTAAGCGGTTAAGTAAAAGAGAGAAAGAAATGGGGGTTGGAAGAGATGCATCACACACACGCACGCTTATTACACAATTGCGCCCTCTCGACGGAGGGACCGAAAGAATAATACAAATTAACTAATTAACTAACTAACAAGCTAATTAATTATTACAAAACCAAATGAATAACTAGCTACAACTAATTATTAAAACACCTAAATAATTAACAAAATTAAAGAAGCTATGAAAACAGTAAAGCAGCCTCAGGAAGAGGAACGAATGCATGCTCGGTCGGCTTCGCTCGGAAATCCGTTGCCATGCCTCATGTTGCCTCTATTTGCACTGCTCTGTTCCTCTGAAAACTGTGCCAACTTCTGTGACACTTCTGAACCACCTTGTGGGCATGCTGAGAGGCCATCGGCCATGGTAAGTTGGTAATCGACCAAAAATGAGGCTCTCGGCCAAATGTTTGTAGCCGACCGGCACTAAAGATGGTCGACTGCAAAATGCTGTTTTGCTGCAGCAGAGGACAAACAGAACATGGCAATGTATTTCAGGACAATGTGTGCACAACCACCCTCCCTATCATGTCATGAGCTCAAGGGAGTATGGTTCTCGACCCTCGGACCATTAATCACGCATTTCAATGCATGATGGCCAAAAGAGTCGAGTGTGCAATTTAATATGGAATGAAATGCACAAAAACACATAAGGGGCCCAACCTCTATCATGATTGATCAAGAGACAAGGGATGCACACACAATCCTAGCAATAAAACGTAACCTAAGCATGCAAGCAAGCTAATGCAACATGAGCATGCAAGCAAGCAATATGCAATAGGCATTCAACCTAAACATATAAACATATATAACATGTCACAACATGCAAAATGAAGCAAGCATGCAACAACATGCAAGACAAGCATGCAACAACATGTAAAGATGGACTTAAACTAACATGGACAGCTCTCAAATGTGCCCAAATCAGTGGCCAAAGTTCTAAGAAATGAAGACAAAGGCACATATAAACATGCACATGTAATGGCCTATCACCTAAGCATAAAAGGGCAACTTCCAAGAACGCTTAAAAATAGATAAACATGGGCATGTGACAAGCATAATAAGCTCTGAAATCATGCATGGAAAGGTGCCAACCCAACCAAATGATGCAAGCATGGCATGCAAGGAAGCTTAAAGCTTGAAACTAGCCAAAGGACTCAAACCGAGGCTATGCGAAACATGAGGCAAATGGAAAGTATAATCCAAAACAGTCCTAGATCATGTCAAAATGAGCCTAAAACATGCAAGGGCCAAAGCCAAAATAAGCTAGAACAAAGGACCAAAAGCATGAGGCATGTAAGGCCACAAAAGGGGTGTTATACTACACCTATCAAAACCAAACATGGCATGATTTAAGAAATGAAAAACAGAGTTATGGCGTGATAAAACAAGACCAAAACCCCACTTAGATGGCATTCCAAAGACCTAAGCATGGAGGCATACACAATGGTCCATTCATGAGGCATAAAAACATCAACTCTTTAAAGCATTAAAGGAGTGATAAGTGCAAGCGATTGAGCATACTATATAGACTGAAATAACATTTAAAGTGATGCCAAATCACTGAAATGAGCCAAGTAAAGCATGCTAGCGACTTGGACACTCAAAGCTAACAAGCTAGAATACATGGTAGCTATACAAAGCATGGCATATATGACTAATACAACTCAAATTAGAGCTTAAGCATGCTACAACAAGGCTAAAAGCTTCATGGAGTTGAGCCAAAATCATGCTAAAAACATGGCTTAAAGCATAAAGCATGTTAAGGCAAATAAGAGGATTGCAAGGCAAGCATATGAAGCATACATTGTATGTCCAAACCAAGTCAAAACAGTGTTATATCATGGAAAAACAAAGCCTAATACATACTGAAATGAAGCTAAAGCAAGCCAAGCAAACATGCTATTAATATAAGCTATTTATACTAGCATACAAGACAACAAGGAGAGGGGATGACCCTCTCCTATTTAAGACCTCAAAACCACCTTTCCACCACTGAAAATCCTTTGGATTTCAGTGGTAGAAAGGTCATGCAAAGCAAAGAACAAGGGCCAAAAAGAATGGCCTAAAACAAGGCCTAACAAGGCCTTGGAAAGAGGAAACAATCCCAAACCAAAAAAGGACCTTAAACAAAGATCTAAAGCACACAAAATCAGAACTTTTATCAGTTAAGAGTCAAGCTTAAAACAATAAGCAAGAAGGGCTAAAAGCTTAAGCAAGAATGGGGGTTTAAAAGCAAGTTTGCTCACCCTTGAAGAACCTCTTTAATAACACCACTCCAGCAACTTTTCCACGCTTAAACCAGTTCAAGAACTCTGAAATCAACCTCAAGGGACCTCAACTCCAAGAGGATGGTGTTCTACTAGGTGTTTGTGTACAATAGTAAGACAAAAAGACACCTTAGAGCACAAAACAAGGATCAACAAGGAGATATAGATACAAAACTATATCTAACTCTCAAACCCTAATTTTCTGAACCTCTGGACACGGAGGAGGAGCTCCCTCTTTATAAAAGTTCAAATCCAAAGCTTCTAGGAGAAGCTAAGCAAAGGGTGCAAATCCCTCCATACACGTGTATGGAGGGGGTGAATTGTGGATGCCAGCTGTGACAGCTGGCATAAAATATCCGCATAAAGCAGATGAACGGGGTTCGGCCAGAAAACATGGCCGATCGACCAACACAAGGGCCGGCCGACCGACCAAATATAGTGCCGATCGGCCAACACTTTTGGCCGATGGCAAGAAAACAAGGCCGATGGCCTCAAGCCTTGGCCGATGGGTTGAGAGGATGGCAAACAAGCTACCCTCTTCCCTCAAAAGCAAAAACACAAATGCTTGGTCCACAACCAAGCACAAAACAGACAAGTTGAGAGATCTTAAGGCAAGGCTCGCGACTGAGACCTCCGGAATCTCAAAACGAACACAAACATGGATAATCATCGAGTGTTCAAACGATGACATCCAAGTCTTGAGGACGGTCAAAAATGGGGTGTCTACAGTTGCCCCTCTTTGACAGAACTCGAAAGTCATAAAGATGACGGGAGTGAATGTCAAAGCCCAGAGACGACCCATTTTTGACGAGGCCGATGACTTAGACACGCATACAAGATAACAAAGATATGTGCCCGGAGGCAGGGGTAAAATGCAAATGACATGCACGGTGCCGAACATAACTTATGATCATGCAAAGGGAGCTGTAATGAAGCATAACATGCAACAGTTTTAAGCAAGCGAATTCGAACCAAACTACATTACATGTAGAAAGGATGTAAGAGAATTATTCAATTCTTGCTACGTCTAACGCGGAGAATGTACAATACCTATCCGGTTCGTCTGGTCGCGCTAGCTTCAAATGAACTGTACATATAATATCGTGCCTGTAAAAGAAAGAAACTCAACAGGTAAAATATTGTTAGAAAGATGCATGGCAATGCAAGTGAAAAGTGCGTGACAACACAAATGGAGAAATGCGTGACAATGCAACCTAAGTGTGACGCATAACAATGCAATGGAAACAATCATAACAGTGCAAGTGAAGTATACATAACAATGCAATGCACTAATAAGTGCAGGTAAGGTGCGCAAAATAGCGCGAGCAATGCATTAACAGGTGCAAGTGAGGTGCGCAAAATAGCGCAATGCGCAAAATAGCGCGAATGAAATGCAATGCACTAACAGGTGCATATGATGTGCGCAAAATAGCGCGAATGAAATGCAATGTACTAACAGGTGCATATGAGGTGCGTAAAATAGCGCAATGTACAAAATAGCGCGAATGAAATGCAATGCACTAACAGGTGCATATGAGGTGCGCAAAATAGCGCGATGTGCAAAATAGTGCGAATGAAATGCAATGCACTAACAGGTGCATATGAGGTGCGCAAAATAGCGCGATGAAATGATAGCATAATAGATACAAAAGGGGTGACATACGCCAACCATGCTGGAATCATGAGAGGATGAAAAACAAACAATCAGGCGCGCATACAACGCAACCTGAGTCAAATTCCAAACACACTGAAATCGCGTAAGGAAAATGGACACTCAAACCACGCTGAAATCGTGAGAGGAGGTCCAGAACAACCCGCCCAGGTGTGTTCAAAACACAACCTGAGATAAAACACGCCCAGGCCCGCGCACACGCGTCCTGAGATAAATTCCAAACACGCTGAAATCGCGTAAGGAAAAGGACACTCAAACCACGCTGAAATCGTGAGAGGAGGTCCAGAACAACCCGCCCAGGTGTGTTCAAAACACAACCTGAGATAAAACACGCCCAGCACGCACACGTGTCTTGAGATAAATTCCAAACACGCTGAAATCGTGTGAGGAACGGGACAGAGGAAGAAACATAGGGACGTATTCCAAAGTTTCAAAAAAGAAGGAAACATAGGGACATATCCCCGTGTTTCGGAATGGTACGAGCATTGGAACATATTCCAAATGCTCTAAACCAGAAAAGGAGAAACATAGGGAGACATCCCCATGTTTCGGAAAGAAGGAGAAACATAGGGACATATCCCCATGTTTCGGAAAAAGAAGGAAACATAGGGACATATCCCCATGTTTCGGAATGGCACGAGCATTGGAACGTATTCCAAATGCTCTAAACTAGAAAGAGAAAGATAGGGAGACATCCCCGTGTTTCGGAAAGAATGAGAAACATAGGGACATATCCCCATGTTTCGGAAAAAGAAGGAAACATAGGGACATATACCCATGTTTCGGAATGGTACGAGCATTGGAACGTATTCCAAATGCTTTAAACTAGAAAGAGAAACATAGGGAGACATCCCCGTGTTTCGGAAAGAGCGAGAAACATAGGGACATATCCCGGTGTTTCAGAATGAAGGAGAAACATAGGGACGTATCTCGGTGTTTCGGAATGGCTTAAGTATTGGAATGTATTCCAAATGCTCTTAACTGAAAAGGGAGAAACATAAGGACGTATCCTGGTGTTTCAGAATGAAGGAGAAACCTCTCAGCATATCACATGCCAGAGAAGAAAGAGAAAACCTCTCATCGTATCACACGCAAGAGAGGAAAGGTAGCATCTCTCAGCGTATCACACGCAAGAGAGGAAAGGAAACATCTCTCATCGTATCACACGCAAGAGAGGAAAGGTATCCAAACGCGCACCAAACGCGAGAGGAGAAAGGTATTAGTCGAACTGAACCGGAACTTCTCTGAATGAACAGTACCGACAATACCGTGCATGAATGAGAAAGAAACTCGATAGGCAAAAATGCAACACAATGCATGATGTTTAAGGAATGCAATAAACAAACAAAGCGGCGCTCCAGCAAGCACCTCACGGGGTGAGTGGCGATAAATCGCTCTGCTCTGACGGGGGTACCCCTCCCCCCCCCCCTCCCGGTGTTCCTTGAACACTTATCTTCAACTCACAGTACGAAGGTGCTGAAATGCTGACAAGGAGCGACATCTACTGGGGAAACCACAGATGTTGCTTTTCTTCCTGATCATACTCACAACTTTCCCTATTCTTCAACGGGGTGATAGACTAGGTTGGATCAGTATCTAGAATCGAGATGCATACCCGCTACCTCGACCTATGGGGCTTCCATACAGATTTCAAGCCGGGGATATACCCCTGGGTATTCAAACCAGACTTTAGTCTCAGAAATTCCAAACCCTTGTGTTCTAGGAAACAACCATTCAAACTCTAGTTTCCACCATCGCAATTGATCTCCTAGGAACTCATCGCAAACACAACCAAGACGCCTCTGGAAGGGATTGGTACTCCGGGAGAGCACTTCTGATTGCCATTTTGACACGAAAATAGTCGGCATAGTATTCTATTGACCTTGAACACACAGTTCGCATTGCGCACTGCTCATCCTGAACACACAGCTGATAACACAGTACTCTGTTTCTCTGAACACACAGCCCATTCTGAACACTGCTCATTCTGAACACACAACCCATAACATAGTACTCTGTTTCAATCGGCATACAGCTCATACAGCACACTGCTCACTCTGAACACACAGCTCATAACACAGCGCTCGGTTCATTTTGAACACACGGGATGTAAAGAGGGAACTTGCAGAAGTCGAAACACACTCAGATGCTCCGAATTTTCCCTATTTTCTTTTACTCTACAACCTGGAAGCTATAGCTTCAGATAGGTCCTGATTCTACTGTTCTGACATGACCTGGGTTGAACCCTGCGGTTTTATGAAAGAACAAATCCTATTTTGCACAAATGTGGAGAACGGCACGGCACTCCTGAACTCAAAACGATTCATTTTGAAATTAAGAGATGAGTTCTTAACCGGGTATTGAGCCTACAACTGACCGCAGTCAAAATGACTCTATAAAGACAAACAAAAGGTAAACAACCTAAACACATCGAGTAACACTCGAAGCAACTCAAAACAAGAATCGAGAAAAACAACACAACCAACACAACACTCAGACGTATTACAAAGACGAAAGACCTCTCAAATCATGAGGAGCCAGTTTCTCCGGGTATTGTTTTCCATCCTTTCTTATTTGTGATTCTCACATCACTTGACCCTCAGGCTTGATTTTTTCTCTCAAAACCCTTTTCTCACTTTTTCTCTCAATGCACATCTCTCTATTCTTTAATCTCTCTTCTTTTTTTTATCCCTCCCCTGAGTGGTTGATGGATAAACAGGAAGTTGCGGGCTCTTGCCCCTAGCATTCCGCTAGACTCTTTTTCTTCTGCTCACAACAGTGAACTTTCCCACTGAGGGGTTGTGCTACAATTGGATGTGTAGCAAATCTGCAGCTAACATCAGTTGGTGACGTCCTTGGCCAGTTCGGATGTGACCAGACCTTTTCGAATAAGGGAGTGGAATATCCTGCTCATTTTCCAGTTCGTGCTTCGCACTTGACTTGATACCTCATTGCTTGGAGGATGAGAGAGCTTTCTACCCTTCGCTATTAGCTTCAATAGTCCCATTTTCTGGCAGCTAAGGTGCCCTTTCTGGCAAGTATGTTGACAAATGGGGAAAAGACAGAACACCTGACTCAACTGTGCCACTGGTTCATCATTTTGACCATTTTTTGTTTTGGCTTTCTACTAAAACAATTTTGACCAATATGAGAGTTATATTAGCATGCTTGTTCGATTTTCTGATTTAAAATCATGCAAGTTGGGTTATGAGCACTGAAAGTTTTCCTTTTTTAGGGTCCAAGAAATGGTCCAGTTTTGGAAAAAAAAGGAATAGTGTGGACGTCCCCGAACGTCCCGGGAGGGAATCTCGTTTTGTTCATTTAGGCTCACCGCAGTTCGGACTCAAATTGTCACGGTTCTTAATCTGATCTCGCAAAGTGCAATGCAAGACTGATAAATCACCAAAGAGTCCAAATCCGGCAAATCGTTTTGGAAAACTGATTTTTAGAAAGAAGTGCCAAACATGGATTGCTCTACCAGATACAGAGTCGCCACCTAAATATTTTATTTTTGGGAATTTAGGAAACCCTGACTCGTGCCTAAGGCCACGTGTTCGTCATCACCAAAGTTGCCTCGGCTCAGGAACTTGGGTACGATTGGGGAAGGTCACTTCGTGAGCACCCCCGCTCGCCCGATCAAAGATCGGCCTCTACTAACCATGATATCTAGTTTTGAAAACATTATGTGTTCTTATTCCGGTTATTGGCCTAGATTTACTATGTGATGCGCACAGCATACAAGTATAGACTGGATCACCCGAATTGGAACAAAGCATTTCACGTTTGTTTTTTAAAGCAGTTTGCTACTCGCAAGTAGGCTAAAATGTGGATTTTGCCACCCTCGGGTGGGCTTAGAAAACATGGTGTTGCCACTCTCAAGTGTGCTTAAAACTCACAGTCAATGCATTATTCCAATTCAAATAATCCAACCTTCACCCACAGGCATTCAGGGAGGTATATCACATAAGCAGATAGCCACATGGTAAGCATGCTGTCACGTTAATATTCACACTCATGCGAGATGCTAAAGCACAAATGCTTACAGTGTACTCCGAGCCAAAAATAGAAGCTAGCTAGTAATCAAATGCATGATCCTAACTCATGGTAAGATGGCTAATGCATCGTAGGCAAAATGCAACTAGAATAGGCTCAGCTAATCTATGGATGGCATGTGAAATGCAACGGATAACACGTATCCAAGTTAAATTTGAAATACTATGCAGTTAGTATGATGCGCCAAGCCCGGTGCATGCAAAATAGATGAATGAATGCAAACATGCATAGCATAAGGTATGCTAATTGAAATATGCCCTAAATCTAACCATTGTAAGCGGTTTAAATAAAAGGGAGAAAGAAGTGGAGTTGGAAGACATGCATCGCACACACGCACACTTATTACAAAATTGGCCCTCTCCCGGAGGGTCCGAATAAATAATACAAGCTACCTAATTAACTAACTAACAAGCTAATTAATTATTACAAAACCAAATGAATAACTAGCTACAACTAATTATTACACAACTTAATTAATTAACAAATTAATTATCTAACTATGAATGAAGAACAAACAAATAAGTAGGGAAAGCAGTAAACAAAGCTGTTCCAGCTCTGTTTGAAGAAGAGGAGGGTATGCATGCTCGCTTCAGTTTCTCGCCTCGAAACGCCTTCTGGTTGCTCTCTAGAGGCTTTGCTGGCAAGGTGTCTTCCAGTGCTTGTTGCTGGAACTTACCAAAACACTGCTGGAGGGATACACCAGTGGCCTGCCAGCCATGGAGGAGCACTGCCGGCCACCTGCAGGCCAAAGAGGGAACACTGCCGACTAGGGATGAGAGGCTGCCGGCCATCAATGGTGCACTGCCGACCACTGGTGTGCTGTGACACCAAGCTGCAACAAAGCGCAAAATAGAGAAAAGAGAGGGTCTCCCAAGGGTGTGTACGCACTATGCCACCCAAAATCACCTCAAAACATCAAGGGAGAGGCATAGTCGGATCCACGACCATCCATCATGCATCCCGATGCATGATGGCCAAAGATCCAACTTGTGCAAATCAATATGAAAATGAATGCACAAATACAACAAGTAAAGCCTAGAACTCTATCATGAATCATCAAGAGCTTCGGCGACCTAGAATTGAGACACGTTCCATCAGTTAAAGTATGAAACGCCCCTCGTTTCTCGTGCTCGGATTAACACTTAATCCAAACAACGATGCAACACATAAGCGTGGCAAACATGCAATGAGACTTAAGTGTGCAAACATGTAACTAACTCAAGCATGCAACAAGCATGTAAGCATGATGTGAGGCAACAACCTTGGACAACATGGCAAAATGCAACATGAACATGCAAACATGCAAGGCATGTAAAGGTGGACAAGTATGCAACAACATACAAGATGAAACAAGCATGCGACAACATGGTAAGATGGGCTTACACCAAAGATGGACAGCTCTCAAATAGGTCCAAATCAGTAGCCATTAGTGATGAATTGGTGGTATGAAAAGCATGAAATGGCAAGACAAACATGTATGCCAAATGGCCCAAGTATTAAGGCACAAAGAGGACAACTCTTAAGCACACTTAAGGAGCAACAAACATGGATATATGGAAATGAGGTAAGCTCTGAAATCTCTTGCAAATTGATGCCAAATCAACTCAACAATGCAAGCATAGCATGTTATGATGCTCAAAGCTCAAAGTAAGCAAAGGGACTTAAGCCATGGCCATACAAGGCAAGCCCCAAAGGGCCAATGGGACCTAAAACAGTCCTAGGGCAGGTCCAAACAAGACCAAATCCAAGCTCAAAGCTAGCCAACACAAGCTAGGACACAAGGCTAACAACATGGAGCATGCATGGCTTTAAAAAGGCAATGCACTACACCAATTGGAACCAAACATGGCATGACTTGGACAACATAAAACAAAGTTACATTATGGTATAATAAGACCAAAAATGCACTGAAATGATGAGCCAAAGGCTTAGGTTTAATGGCATGCACAAAAGTCCACTCTTGAGGCATAAAGCACAAGCTCTATAAAGCGTTCAAAGCATGTCAAATGCAAGTGTACGACAACATTTCATGGACTGAAATAGCATGTGGAATGAGGGCAAGGCATGCAAACACCACATGTATAGCATGGTAAGGGCCTCAAAACCCAAGACTAGCCTAAGCATTTACACTATAGCTATACAGCCCAAAACAGTCCTAGAGCAGCCCAAAATAAGCATAAAATCATGTTAGAGCAAAGCCAAAATATGCTAGGATGAAGAGTCAAAACATCATGCACAAGAGGCTAGTAAACAAGATTTGTTCTACACCTATATGGAGCATGAAGAGGATGATCAAACCAACTATGGATAGAGTCATGATATGGAAAAACATTACCAAAACATGCTAAAATGTAAACCAAACAAG
>JAPPVO010005429.1:0-21267 GCA_030407325.1 Camellia japonica | reverse complement strand
TGATAATTCAATTTATAACATATTTTTTAATATTTCTTTAATCAATAGACAAAGATATCAAAACGTTTGATGTGTGACGGTTGTGTTCATCATCAACCAACCATAGATTCGATGATGGTGGCTGGAAAAATTATTGATTGGTCCTAATCATGTCCTTAATCAATCCTAAACATTCATCTTCTTTTATATTCTTCAATTATTAATAACTCTTTGATGATATGAGACTTTTCAACATGACTTTTTGACCAATAATACTATAAATTTATATTTAATTATTTAAAAATTATATAAAATTATTATTTTATAATTTAAATTTATCTTATATATAAATTTTATAATATGAAAATTCAATATCACACATTTTGTATTCCAGAGATAAATTTATAATGGTTAAGGTAGAGTTCCTACACTTGTTCTTGATTAACCGTTTGTTATTCTTATCGACATATAGGCGGTGTTTGGCAACTAGGTTTTTGGGTTTATTTTTTTTTTTCGTTTTTTTTTACTACAAAACAAATGTTTTACAAAATAAAAAAAAATTAATCCAAACAAAATATCATATCAAACCCCATAATCATTTCACTTTTTTTTTTTTTTCACAAACATCACATCCAACCAAAAAAAAATTCAACTATCTTTTCAAACACAAAAAAAAATTTCTCCAATAATATCCTATAACTAAAAAAACTTACAAAAAAAAACTCACTTTCCAAACACCCACATACTCTGACCCAGAAGACACTGTAAAAGTTTACGAATACCAAGTGGCCACATGCCATTTTGTCCTCATTAGTATTACGGTCCCAATTTAAAGCACTAAATTGAAAGTTTAAAAGGACCACTAACAAGGTGACATTGTAAAGAAAACAAAAAACAAAAGCCAAACTATCACATTAGTGATGGAGTCCACATAATACAACATCATTAATGATACATTAGTGATGCTAAATTAGTAGTAGGAAACATTTTTCTTAATATTATTATTAGTATTGTGATTTGAGTCGTTCTACAATCTACATACCGTCAATAGTGGCGTCTTAGTCAACAATTTATATACGACTCCACACTTCTATTAAGACTTATTTTTGTTAAAAATCAGTTTTTAGTTTTTTGATTTTTTAAAATCATATTTATTCTGTTTGATTTTAGTTCTTAGAATTTATTTTTTTTTAAATTTTACTTTTTCATTTTTCATATTTTTTTTATTTTCACTAATTTTTTTTAATATTTTAAGTAATTGTTTTTTAATTTTTAGACACTTTTAATATAAATATACTTAAAAAGTATAATATTTGTAAAAAAAAAATTAAAAAATTTACTAAATACCAAAAATAAAAAATATAAAAATTCAGTATATTTTTCATATTTTAGTATATTTATTAATTTTTAAAAATATTTTACTATTTAGATACATGCATCTAAAAAAAGTAAAAAAAAATGCTTAAAATTTTAAAAATGTTCAATAAAAACAAAAAAATATGAAAAACAAAAAACTCTGTTTCTAGAAAATTGAATTTAAAAAACTGAAACCAACATTAATTGCTTTTTTATTTTTTTATACATTTTTTAAAAAAAATTAAAAAAAATCTAAAAGTTAACTGTTAACCTATTTCTCAAAATGGGTCTAATTATTGTTTGCTATGAATCTATTACTTAAAAATTTTAAAATAATTAAATATTTTTTATAATAATTTTTTTAAACAGGTAAAATAAATTAAAATTTTTGAAATTAATAAAGATCAACATATAGAATACAACAAAATAAAAGTTTGGTGAGGAATTTGTATCGTTTCAAAAGGATTATATTCCAATTAAATTGACACATAGAACAGTCAACCAATGTATTTTCCATGTTATTTGTGTAGCAACACTGTGGCGTGAGTTATGGGGTATCCAGTTTAAGAAGTTTGATATTTTTTTATGATAATTTTGAATTTTAATATATTATATATTTTTTATTATACTCATTTTGATATAAAATATATAATTATTTTAAATTATAAATAGATCGCTGGGGACAATAAAAAGAAAGTGATTTGTTTCGGTTGAAATCCTCTTAAAATGCATTTTATGCCCCATTCACATCGGTGCAATGTGTTTATAGAACAGGAAATGACCTAATGTGGGGGTGTTTGAAAAGTTTATTTATTGGCTAAAAAAGCCATTTATTCTTTCAATAATTTTTGGTTTTAGTGATTTTTTTTTTCAAAATTATATCAAATTTTTTAATTTTTTCAGTTTGTCTTGTATAGTCGAATCTAAACAGCAAAAAAAAATATTTTAAAAGCCAAAATATGCTTAAAAACTCTACTATTTTTTGCTTATTTTTTTGTCTTTTCTGGAAATTTTAAAAAAAAATTAAATTTTTTGATTTGTGAATTTAGAAATTTTTTTAAAAAAAACATTCAGGCCTCGTTTGGGAACAGGCTAATTTAGTAACTTTTTGGCTAATTGGCTAAAAAGATTGGTAAGAAAAACCTGTATGTTTGGGCCAATTTTTTGGCTAATTACGAAACGACGTGCAAAAAGTAGAGAGAAAAGGGAATCTTTGACTTTTTGGTATAGGTTGTTGGCTTTTTGGCTAAAAAGGTAACTTTTTGGCTAATTGGCTATTTTAGCCTCTTGCCAAACGAGGACAAGAGAAAATATAATTAAAAAAGTAACTTGTCGGTAGCTTTTTGTTTTGCCTACCCTTATTTAGGGTGTTTTGGGAAATTGGTAAAAAGTTAGTTTTTGGCTTTTTACCAAGCTTTTTAGCTTTTTGGAAAGTGATTTGCGAAGTTGATAAAAAGCTGACTTTTTGCTTTTTAGTTTAATATTTATTTATGGTGTAAAATCAAATTAAAATGACCAAAATACCCTTACCCAACATAAGAATTTTATTTTTATTTTTTTTCATAGGCCCTAATTTGTAATTTTACACCTGCGTTTTTAGCACTTGCCAAACCAATTTTCTGGCATTTTTGGCACTTGCGTTTTTGGACATTTTGTCCAAAAATGTGACTTTTTACTATGTTCCCAAAATGACACTATATGTATATGTTATTTTAGTTGTCCTCTTACTGCATTTAATATATATTTGTTTTGACAACTCGATTAAAAATTATTTTTTAACCTTTTTTTTTTAAGTTACAAGACTTTTTTTATTTTTTTACACATTTTTTTTTTAAATTTAAAAAATTAATTTTTAATCTACCTTCCAAACAAACCATTGTACCGTATATACAAGTAAGAAATCATAGGACATGTCCTAATTAGAATCTTATGATACTTTCACTGAACTTAAAATTTTTTGCTAGTAGATAAGACTGCCACGTTGTTGACTGTCTCACCCTCATTTGACAAGAGTACAAGTTTGTTTGTTTGTTTATTTATTTTTTAGTTTAAATTTGAAATTTTTAGAACAATTATCTAAAATTTTGGTTGTGTTTGGTTTGGCTTTGGAGTCATAATTTCAAATGCAAAATTTTCAAATCACTTTTTAAAATTCATAACCAAACACACAACTCAAATCTCAATTCAAAATTCTTTTGATGATATATAGTGTTGAAGATGGTTAGTGATAGGATTATTAAATTATTTTTATAAAAAATCTTTAAAAAAAATTTATATATTTAAAAAAATATCTAAAAAAATATTATTATTATTATTTCAAATAACAAGTTGCAGTTGCAAAAAATAAATAAACAAATTGTACTGTTCTGTTCAACCGACTGGATGTCCAAGAGGATGTCTAAACGGATGACCGGGTAGACGTAATTAGCTCTTTTCAAAATTTAAAATTTAAAAATTCCTTTCAAAACATTTTTCAAAACTCATAAATAAATAAATTTTCTCTTTTTAGAACTCAACTCACAATTTCACACTCAAATCACAACTCTAAAAAGAAAATATATTATTATTATTATTTCAAATAACAAGTTGCAATCACAACTCTAAAAAATATATATTATTATTGTTATTTCAAATAACAAGTTGCAATTGCAAAAAATAAATAAATAAATTGCACTGTTCCGTTCAACCGACTGGATGTCCAGGAGAATGTCTGGACGGATGACCGGGTAGACTCAATTAACTCTTTTCAAAATTTAAAATTTAAAAATTCCTTTCAAAACATTTTTCAAAACTCATAACTAAATAAATTTTCTCTTTTTAAAACTCAATTCACAATTTCACACTCAAATCATAACTCCAAAAAAAAAATCATAATTTCAAAATTAAACCAAACGCAAACTTTATTTTTCTAAGCATAAGGATAAGGATAATTTAAGAATTATATTATTTCTATTTATTGGCCTATCTACTCATTTATTTGTCGATATTTTTATTACAAGTTGTCATCAATGACTTTTTTGGTGAATATTTTGACCACATTAACTCGTCACTAATGATAATTAACAATTGACAATGGTTAATGATTGATAATAGTGTATGAAAATATTATAACGAGTAGTGTTTTACAAACAAACTTTTCAAATAAATTTTCCTTACAAACTGATGTGTTACCTAGAATATTAATAAGTTGGGTCTCATTTCACATTTCAAAGTTGTATCACTTCATGTCACATCAGTTTATAAGAAAAGTTTGTAAATTTTTTTTGTTTGTATAACATTTTTCTATTATAACCATAATGACTATATTCATTAAACATATCCTTAACACCAAAACAAAATAATTACTGAATTTAATACCATATATACCTATAAAAAAGAACTTATCACTAATTTTTTCCTTTTTTATCACTATAGATTTTTGCAGCAACTCTTGTGCAACTAAATGTTAGGGAAAATATGTAATTCTCCATAAGTAAATTAATTAATGGGAATAAAAACTAATGCGGAAAAATTAAATCAAAAGCAACACAAGAATTTTTACGTGGTTCCCTCAATGTAAGGTACGTCCACAGGATCAAAATCTAATTCCACTATCAATCAAATAATTTTCCAAACAATTACAAACGAGACACGAATGGTCTCACAAAACCACCCTTAGGTGAATTCCAAATAATTACAAATAAACAAGAGGAAAGACCTCACCAAATAGATGAACCAAAATCTTCAGAACCAGAGTTGAAGAAGATCTAAAATAACAACCCAAATCAACACCTTCTGCACACCAAAGTTGTCAAAGCCCTCAAACAGTGCTTGAAAACAACCTACTGACTTGAATTTATATCAAACAAATTGTTGCTACACACATGCAAAGTGCACCGAATTGATTACCAAGTGTTATCTCACCGAATCAATTAGTTGCTGCTGCTACACCCATGCCTCGGAGGAACTAAACAATATATATTTATATATTGTTAAATTTTGGGTTTGTTTTATCAAAATCCTAGTTATTACCAAACTGAATTAAGTCTCTAAAAATTAGATATAATATATAAAAAATATATTATAACTAATACCAAACCAAATTAAACTCTTCTTTTAACAAACCAATTGGGTCTCCAACTCCAATAAGAAGATATACCCCAACAATTCTCCCCCTATCGACTTAGGTGGAGACATCAACCATACCCGCCAAAGTTCGGCACTTTAAATGTTTGTCCCTCGACAAAGTTTTAGTCAACATATCCGAAATATTATCATCTGTGTGAACCTTTTCGAGTTGTAACAATTTCAAATCTAACACATCATGAATCCAACGGTATCTCATATCAATGTGTTTCGATCTCGAATGAAAAGTAGAATTTTTACTCAAGTGAATCGCACTTTGACTATCACAATAAAGCACATACTTTTCTTGCTTCAAACCCAACTCTTGCAAAAATTTCTTCAACCATAACTCTTCTTTGCAAGCTTCCGTAATGGCAATAAATTCAGCTTCGGTAGTTGAGAGAGCAACACATTTTTGTAATTTAGATTGCCATGCCACAGTTCCCCCTGCAAAAGTCATCAAATACCCCGAAGTAGATTTTCTAGAATCAACATCACCGGCCATGTCAGAATCTATGAACCCATCAAGTATCGGCTTACCATCCCCAAAACACAAACACACCTTCGAAGTCCCTTGAAGATACCTTAGAATCCATTTTACTGTTACTCAATGTTCTTTACCTGGATTAGAGAAAAAACGACTCACCACACCAACGGCGTGAGCAATATCCGGCCTTGTACAAACCATGACGTACATTAAAGAACCAACTGCTGAAGCATAAGGAATTTTCTGCATCTCTTCCTTGTCTTTCTCACTTGTAGGACATTGATTCGAACTAAGCTTGAAGTGACCTGCAAGTGGACAACCAACCGGCTTTGCTTTATCCATGTTGAACCTCTCAAGAACATTATCAATGTAGCTTTCTTGAGACAACCAAATTAGCCCCCCTTTGCGATCACGAACAATTTTCATACCAGGAATTTGCTTTGCCGGCCCCAAATCTTTCATAACAAAAGATTTACTCAACTCTAACTTCAACTTGTTAATCATGGTAGATTCTTGACCCACAATTAACATGTCATCAACATAAAGCAAAAGAATAATAAATTTACCATCCGGGAAATTTTTCAAAAACACACAATGGTCCGAAGTGATTTTAGAGAAACCATTATTCATCATGAAAGAGTCAAATTTTTTGTACCATTGCCACGGGGCTTGCTTGAGGCCATACAAACTTTTCTTCAATTTG
This sequence comes from Camellia japonica, assembly GCA_030407325.1. NCBI lineage: Eukaryota > Viridiplantae > Streptophyta > Magnoliopsida > Ericales > Theaceae > Camellia > Camellia japonica. Next base: position 14,638 of record JAPPVO010005429.1, on the reverse strand, counting down.
CAAACAAATTTCTCTTTCCCTTTTTCCACAAAACCTTCCGGTTGCTCCATGTAAATTTCTTCTTCAAGGTCACCATAAAAAAATGCGGTCTTCATATCAAGTTGTTTAACTTCAAGGTTCATACTTGCAACCATGTCAAGTACAACCCAAATAGAAAACATCTTTACAACCGGTGAGAAAATCTCATCAAAGTCAATACCTTTCTTTTGCCCAAAGCCTTTCACAACAAGACATGCTTTGTATCTCAGATTCTTCCTATCATTCTTCAATTTGAAAACCCACTTATTTTTCAGAATTTTCCTCCCCTTAGGCAGCTTCACTAAATCATAAGTGTGATTTTCAAGTAAGGAATTCATCTCCTCTTCCATGACCTTTTTCCAGTCATCTTTCTTTACATGCTCAACTGCTTCTTGATAGCTCTCAGGCTCTCCTTGATCAGATATCAATACAAATTCATTGGGATAATACTTTCTTGAAGGTTGTCGGTCCTTTATAGCTTTCCTCAACTCAAGTTGTGATGATGGTTCTTGAGTTGGATGCTCTTTCTCAATTTCTGGCTCAACTTCATTAGAATTAGCATCATCCTCTACATCTTCAATAGGTGGCTGCACATCTCTCCCATTTTCATCATCAACTGAAGATAAAGGAGATGGATCTATGTCAATGAGATCACTAGTTTTTGGCTCCGATTGATCACCTTTGCCAAAGTCTTCAATTGTTTGGTCTTCAAGAAACACAACATCACGGCTTCGAATGACTTTATTGTCAACCAGATCCCACAATCCATACCCGAATTCATCACGCCTATAGCCAAGAAAAATACATTGTCTTGACTTACTATCAAGCTTGGACCTCTCATCCTTTGGAATGTGAACAAAGGCTCGGCAACCAAACACTCTTAAGTGCTCATAACACACATCTTTACCGGTCCAAACTCTTTCTGGAACATCACCATTCAAAGGATAGGAAGGAGACAAATTGATCACGTCAACTGCTGTCTTCATTGCCTCACCCCAAAAGAATCTTGGCAATTTAGCTTGTGAAAGCAAACACCTTGTTCTTTCCACAATGGTGCAGTTCATCCTCTCGGCAACGCCATTTTGTTGAGGAGTTTTCTTAACCGTCTTTTGGTGCCGAATACCTTGGCTGCGACAATACTCATCAAATGGCCCAATGTATTCACTACCATTGTCTGATTGGATGCATTTCAATTTCTGCCCGGTTTCTCTTTCAACCATGGCCTGAAAATACTTAAATACTTCTAGAACTTGATCTTTAGTTTTTAGTAGAAAAACCCAAACTTTTCTTGAATAATCATCAATGAAAGTAACAAAATAAAGTGCACCACTATGTGTTCTAACTTTCAAAGGACCACAAACATCCGAATGAATCAACTCCAAAACATTTTCTTTTCTAGAAGCAAAATTTTTATGAAAAGAAACTCTATGTTGTTTACCCGCCAAACAATGAACACAAGTTTTAAGATGTATACCTTTCAAATCGGGTAGAAGCTCTTTCTTGAACAAAACTTGTAGCCCTTTTTCACTTATATGCCCAAGTCGCTTGTGCCATAATTCAGTAGAAGTATCATCTTCAAGTGCATTGACAACACCTTTACAAATTTTTCCTTGCATTGAATAAAGTGTATGAGTCTTCTTACACTTAGCCACCACCAAAGAACCCTTTGTGAGCTTCCATATTCCATCATCAAATTTGTTGTTGAAGCCTTCATCATCTAGCTTCCCAGTAGAGATCAAACTGAGACGAATGTCAGGAACATACCTCACATCTTTAAGCAACAACTTGCAGCCCAAATTTGTTTCCAAGCAAACATCACCCATGTCAATAATCTTGGATAAACCTTCATTACCCATTCGAACAGAACCATAATCTCCTTTGGTGTAGGTAGTGAAGAAATCAACTCGAGAAGTCACATGAAAAGAAGCACCAGAATCAATCACCCAATTGCTCTCTTGGCCCACAAAATTGATACAATCATCTTCAGAAACGACCATGAGATCATCGGTAGTAATTGCCATTGTGTCTTCTTACTTCTTATCCACACTTTTGTCACGCATTTTCTCCTTGTTCTTGAGCTTTCGGCATTCCCGCTTCATGTGCCCTTTCTCATGGCAATAATAACACTCAATGTCTTTCTTTGAAAAAGAACCATCTCTTGATTTGTTACGGCTTTGATCACGACCATGAGGAGTCTTACTCCTCCCTCTTATTTTACTTCGTCCTCTCACAACAAATGCTTCTAAATTAGAGGAACCCGCTGATTTTCTTCTAGTTTCTTCATTCAACAAGCTACTAGTGACTTGGCCCATTGTGACAACTCCATCAGGTGCCGAATTAGTAACCGTCACAACCAAAGTCTCCCAACTTTCGGGCAAAGAACTAAGTAGCATCAAAACTTGTAACTCATCATCAAAAATAATTTTCATAGAAGCAAGTTGGTGAACAATACTCTTTATTTCATTCAAATGTTCTGGAATGGTGCTGCCATCTTTATATTTTAAATTAACCAACTTATAAAACAGAAAGGCTTTATTTGTGGCTGATTTTCTATCATAAAGACTCTCCAATTTTTTCCATAAATCATGTGCCGAAGTTTCAGTAGCAACATGATGAAACACACTGTCATCAATCCATTGACGGATAACACTAACGGCTTTTCGATTAAGCCTATTCCATTCATCATCTTTCATACCCTCGGATTTGCCACTATCACCCTCAATGGGTCCATACAAATCTTTACAAAATAATAGGTTCTCCATTTTAGTTTTCCAAGTTACCCAATTGCTTCCATTGAAGCTAGACATACGACCCACATTCCCCTCCATTGATTTACACAAATAATTAAACCCAAATAAACCGTAAGCTCTGATACCAGTTGTTAGGGAAAATATGTGATTCCCTACAAGTAAATCAATCAATGGGAATAAAAAATTAATGCAGAAAATTAAATCAAAAGCAACGCAAGAATTTTTACGTGGTTCCCTCAATGTGAGGTACGTCCACGGGATTGAAATCTGATTCCACTATCAATCAAATATTTTCCAAACAATTACAAATGAGGCACGAATGGTCTCACAAAACCACCCTTAGGTGAATTCCAAATAATTACAAATAAATAAGAGGAAAGACCTCACCAAATAGATGAACCAAAATCTTCAAAACCAGAGTTGAAGAAGATCCAAAATAACAACCAAAATCAACACCTTCTGCACACCAAAGTTGTCAAAGCCCTTAAACAGTGCTTGAAAACAACCCACTGCCTTGAATTTATATCAAACAAATTGTTGTTACACACATGCAAAGTGCACCGAATTGATTACCAAGTGTTATCTCACCGAATCAATTAGTTGTTGCTGCTACACCCATGCCTCGGAGGAACTAAACAATATATATTTATATATTGTTAAATTTTGGATTTGTTTTATCAAAATCCTAGTTGTTACCAAACTGAATTAGGTCTCTAAAAATTAGATATAATATATAAAAAATATATTATAACTAATATCAAACCAAATTAAACTCTTCTTTTAACAAACCAATTAGGTCTCCAACTCCAATAAGCAGATATACCCCAACACTAAACACGGCCAAAACCATGCAAATAGTTGTGTTCATTAGACCACATCATATCTAGAAGAGGGATTTTGATTCTCTCAATAAAAATTTTTATATCATTTTATATGATTAAAGTGTATCATTAAAATTTAAAATTTACAGTTATAATTAAATTTTTCTTAATTATTTTTTATTTAAAAAAAAGATATGTTGATGTGAATTTTTAAGTGTCATTGATTATGAAAGGGAAATCTCCATTCTAAACTAATCATGTGGTAGAGAGATATTTTTTGAGTGAAGGACATAGGAGATCGAAAAGAAAAATTCCCTACCCACCTAGATGACTAAAAATGTACATTTATAGCTTGATAGACCTCTATATTTTTTTAATTTTTTTGAATCATGTTATAGATGATGTATGAAAGCATGAAGGCAAGGGTGGAGAATGTAGTTGAGAGAGGGAAGGTTGGGGATGAGTACATCGCTAGCCAACAACAACGTGAGGCTTTCAACAAATGGAATTCTCAAGGATTTACTCGCCAAGACCATCCTACTGTTATTCAGGTTAATCTCTTATTCAATTTTACTGTCCCTTTCATTTCGAAATTTTTTTTGATGTTTTGTTTTGATCTTAAATTTATAAAGTAATTTATGAAAAGGAATAGAAAAGTATAAGGGGAAAAATGTTGTTGGGGTTGAAAGTGGTGCTTGGTTTGAGGTAGTAATTCTTGGGCCAAGTCTACTTAATTTAAGAGTAGGCAAATTCGGGAAAAAAAAATTATATTTTTGTAATTTAATCTAGGATTATTTTAAAATACACACATTTAAAAAGGAGGTTTTTTTTATTTTTTTTATTTTATAAATCCTCTTTTTAAGAGTTTTATTCCATCTAATCCATATTCTTTTTTATTATTCCATTAGGTCCTATTTGAGGTAAGAAGGCCAAAACACTCTTAATCTCTCATGCCCCCTATTAATGTTGATATTTAATGTTGAGTGTCATTATATTTTGGTAGTTCACATACATTAAGATGTCATTATATTCATATTAATTTGAAATAAATTTTTATCATTGTGTTATCAATTACATGATGTGAATATTCACATCATGTAATTGAAATGGATATTCACATTAATTTAAAATGAATTTTTGTCATTGTGTTGTCAATTACTTGATATGAATATTCATACTAAAACATACGAATGTGAACGTTCACATCACTACATTAGATGAGAGAGAATGTTCACGTTGTGAACGTTCACATCACTATATGTTGTGAATAAGAATGTGTTGTCAATTAAAAATATAACAAACATTATTTTTAATGTGTTGTCAATTAAAAATAAGAAGGTTTACATGTTGTGAATGTTTACATCACTACATTAGATGAGAGAGAATTTTTCGGAAAAGTGTTGTGAATGTTCACATCAGATAAGAGAGAATGTTCACATTATTCTTAATGTGTTTTCAATTAAAAATATATTTACATCAAATGAGAGAGAATGTTCACATTATTTTTAATTTGTTGTCAATTAAAAATATATTCACATTATATAATAATATAAAATAATAACATCAATGTTATTTAATTTGTGTATGAAATTTCCTATGCCTTGGTCCTTTCCCTTCTCTCTCCTCCCCCACATTAAATATCAATATTAAATATAAGGGCATAAGAGTCTAAGAAAATAGTGTAAATCAAGAAACATGATTTTATGAAATAAAAGTATAAACACATGGGACTAAGTGGGTTTAAAAAATTCATTTATGGACTTCTTGGGTTAGAACACTTCTAAATGAGATTAATCAATAAAAATTCCTTTTAAAAAAGTGTTTACTATATGTAAATTATGATATTTGTGGTGTTAATTACTACAAATGTCATAACTAAATTATTTTCATTTATAATTTAAAAAAAAAAAAAAACATAGAGCAGTGGTTGGGGCCCCGAAAACAGGGTGCCCCGAATGCCCCTAAACAGAAAACCAAGGCATGAGGAAAAAAAAAAAAAAAGAAAAAAGGCCAAAACGACGTCGTTTTGGCCATTAGGGGCATTAGGGGCAGATTTTTTAGGGGCAAAAAAACATTTCTGAAGAAGATAATGCATCATAACCAAATACATATAAAGCATAATCAAAATAATCATCACAACAAATCATAACCAACATCATAATAAATTATAACCAATGGTTATAACTAAACACTAGGCATAACAAGAGCTCATAATTAAATTAACCAATACCACAATAGATCATAACCAAAAATTACAAAGATCATAACGAAATATTTATTATAGAATTTTCTTTTTAATCTATTATATGAGATAAAATAACACACTTTTAATATACAAATTTAATCATAGTATTGTATGTGGTCTAAGTTTAACACCAGCTTCATGTCAATGTGTTTACAAGCACTACACCTCTGTAATGAAAAGCAGGTTTTGTTGGAGATTGGGAGAGACAAAGACATCACAGGCGAATCAATGCCAAATCTAATCTACGTATCCAGACACAAAAGCAAAACGTCGCCACATCACTTTAAGGCTGGTGCTCTCAATGCCCTTGTAAGTTTTTCCTTTTCCTTCTCAGCAGTTTTGGGTATGGTATTCTCATCTGATGGCTTTCATGACTTTATTTTTCTTTTGCCTAACAAAATGAAAAAAAATACCAATTCATAATGATGATGTCACGTGTCACGACCCGTACCCGCCCCTATAGGTTTGGCATCGTAACCGGCCAGTAATCCGAGGATTACCTACGGCCTCTGAACATGTTAACAAAATATTAGGGGCTAGCGGAAGCAAATAATAATATACAACGTCCATTGAGCTGTGCAGACTTATATGAGACAGAAAAATTTTAAACTTTTCATATACATATATACACATTATCTTTAGGTCATCATATATACACAGATTAGACCAAAAAGGAACTTAGCCCTATTTACAAAATACACAAGACTTGTTTAACCAAACAAGAAAACAGAACTTAAACTTTAAGTTACTAAACAATAATCACTTGACACATCCGGAACCTCCACGGGAGGCACATTGGTTGGCTGACAAAACAGATTCTACGCAGATGCCTCTAAGCCTGGTCACGCGCCTGATCACCTACATACATAAATAATACAGTAAGCTAAAGCCCAGTGAATAATAACAGAGTAAAGGGTTTTAATGAATGATGTCCATCACAGAATTAGAAATCATAGTTTATATCAGAAACACAATCTTATCAGAAATAGAGTCTTATGCATTTTCAGATTTCAATGTCAGAAACAGCTTCAGATACATACCCATATACATATTCAGATTTTGCATAAGATCATACGTGGTACACCCATTAGCTATCAGATCAGGCAGGTCTAAAGACCACAGACAGAGTTGGTACCAACGACCATAAAGGTCCATATCTTGCGCGCAAGTAACCATGGTATTATTACCCCCAGGCAAGGGCCGTAAGCCACGGTATTGTTACCCCCGGGCGAGGGCCATAGGGACTAAGGGTACCACAATACTTTTCAGAAAATTGGACATTCATTCATAATTCATAACATAGCATTTCAGAAAATAGATCATATCATATTAGTAAGAAAATACTTAAAGTTAAACATAACTTTACAGAGTTATTACTCACAGATGGCTGCAGAAGCAAATCAGATAGACTGGACATATCAGATAAATCAGGCAGACAATGGCGCGTGACCTACACAAGCACATAACACATACATATTGAAATACTATATTACTTCCTTGATCAAACTTGACTTTTCTTGTTTTCTTTCTGAATAATTCAAAGGTCCACTATGCTTATTCTTTCTTTAGTCAAATGAATCGGGTTCTCATTTCGCATATTCTTTTATTACTAAGTCCTTCCTTTCCAAATAGATTGATCCTTTACTTGGCTACTTAAACAATTACCACAAGATCAATGATTCACTCTTTAACTAACTAATCTATGTTGATTAGTAGTTTATTAATCTTTATTGAGTCATACATCATGTCTAGAATGCATTGGAAAGAGATGAGGATAAAAATATGAACTAAATGCAACTTTTCAAAATGTGCTGAAAATGGGGTCTTCGCTCGAGCGCCAAGTTTATTAATCCGAATCAGATGTTAAATCAAACACCCAAAAGGCTCCAAATAATAAATCGAACTTATTGCCACCATTAATTTGTGCTCCTTAAATCATTTAGGTCTTCAATTTCTGATCAAACTCCAAGTTTCCGTCAATTAAATTACATATTCAAATAGGACACCCCATAAATAAATTAATCCGTAATAATCACAATCCTCAATCTTCATAATTTAATCAACTCCAATTAGATCCTAATTAATCGAATTCCAATTTCGCTAAACTGAATCGAATATTTAATTAAACTCCCAAATGGGTCCGTAATTAACATTTAATGGATTAAACTTCTCAATTTCACTTCCTTAAGCTATTTGGACCCTTAATTTCTAATTCCAAAATAAACCTTCAATCAAATCATATACGAGTCAGAATTCACAATTCTCATAAATCCGAAATAAATTATGATACTCAGCAATTAAATTTGAAATCCTCTTAATTAATCAAGTACTAATCATTATACGTGATGGGGTTGTTACATCACGTGATATTTTATTGGAAAATGCAATCCTTCTAAATAAATTTATATTGAATTAATTATGAGAATGACATAGTAGTGATAATTTTGTAAATAAAATACGCATCTTGATGGGTGTTAAATTTTAAAGTGATAGACTCACAACTCAACTTATCATTTTGCACATATTTTGTATGGATTTAACTTATTTCAAGTTGGTTATTTTAACTTGAAAGAGCGTTTAGACTTGCTAGGTTTATTTTGTGACTAATTTCGGTAATTCAAATGGTTCATTTCTTAAGATTTGTTGAATAAGATACTAATGTAAAAAATTAAGATGGTCGGATATCAATAGCTATATGTTTAAATTAAATTTGTATTATAAAAAATAAATTGGTATTCTTTTTTTTTTTCTTTTTTTTTATTGAAGAAACTCAATTACATCCAAAAAGAATCAAGCAGATTAGCAAGCTCTAATGGAGTGTGCCTGACCCAATCAAGAGGGAGGGAACCCCTAAGCCCAGCTCCAGCAACCCAATGAGCCACACCATTTGCCTCTCTTGGGCATCACTTGAAAGTCCAACTCCAGAATAGACTTACCAAATCTAAACGCTCTCTCAAGTTAATCTGATAATTTGAAAGACCAACTCCAAATTATATTTGTCATTCATTTTTTTAAAACAAATTTGATTCAAACTTATAGTTACCGATATCCAATCACTTTAATTTTTTATATGAATATTCTTCTTAATGAGTCCTAACAAGTGAATGATTGGGATCACCGAAATCGATTTCACAATAGGCCTACCAAGCCTAAATGCTCTCTCAAGTTAAGATGACAATTTGAGAGAAATCAAACCATATATATATATATATATATATATTTTATTGTATATCATTACACTATTTTATCAGTATTAAAAAAAAAAAATCTTTTTCTGGAATTAAGATTTCGTCCCAAAAACGTACTATTCCCTCTCTTATGCTTTAATAGCTTTTAAATTTAATATTAAATTATGTGATTATAAATAATAAGATTGCAGACATTTTTAAGGCAAAAAATTCCAGCTCCTTTTCCATAAGTTTCACATTGCATATGTACTATAACAATCATTTGTCAAGTGACCTCTGAATAGAAGTCAATGGCCATGTTGAGTGAGATTCTACCTTAAATGATCGATGAGCATGTTTAACCAAGGAAAATAATTTTGAAATCAATTTTGTATACAAGAGCTTATTATTTAGATTAAAAGTATGAACTAGAATAATGAATATAACTCAAAATGATGGATCAGAAACGGTCACATTATTTTGTATAAAATGCATATACAAAAATTTTAATTGACTTGATATTTTATTAATAAAAGGGACATCTTATAATGAAATTAGAAATTTCAAAAAACGGAATGTAATTTTCAAAATTATAAAAACAAATCGTATTTTAAGTAAATTTCAAAATATGCATTTGTAATTTATCCATAAATAATAAATAAATAAGTTGTTGATAATGTTTTTTTTAATTTTAAGTTTATTTATTATTTTTGAAGGTTCGAGTATCAGCAATCATGACAAATGCTCCTATAATCCTGACCCTAGATTGTACATGTATTCCAATGATCCCCAAACGCCTCACCGCATGTTATGTTTCTTCTCGGACCCTAAACTTAGGCCCAATTTAGGGTACGTTCAGTTTCCTCAGATCTTTCATGGGCTCAACAAGGATGATGTTTATGCTTGTGAGTTTAAACGCTTGTTCCAAATCAATCCTGTGGGAATGGATGGCCTGCAAGGCCCAAGTTATGTTGGGACTGGATGCTTTTTCTCTCGCCGAGCCTTTTTTGGAGGCCCATCATCTTTTCTGGCTCCCGAAATCCCCGAATTGAGGCCGGACCATGTTGTAAGCAAGCCCATCCAAGCCCAACAAGTATTGACATTGGCACACGAGGTTGCAGATTGCAAGTATGAGAACCAAACCAATTGGGGTTCCAAGGTAAGCTAAAAGCTTGTTAATTAAATTTGAATTATACATTTTTTTTTCATTTTTGTGTGTGGATAAATCACACTGACATTTACTGAAGTTTCAAAAAAATATAGTAAGTCTTCATAAATTTGATTATTAAAATTGAGTTTTCCTAGGTTGCATTTTATGTATAGATTTAGAAGGAAATGAAAAGATGAGAGAAATGCGTATGAAATATAAGCTAATTGTTTTCTCTGTTTTTATCGCCTTTTCTTTTTTCTTTTAAATTCCTACCCAAATTCATGATCCAAATACAACCCTAAGGTTTTTAATTCACATAACAATTAACCCATTTTTTATCGGTAATTGGTAAGTCATATGTACAAAAAAATGATATTGTCATCTCTTTTACATTGATATATATATATATATTAGCATGTTTATTTTTTTATCTTCACAATATGTGCATTAATTTTGGTTCCTTTAACCTTATTAAAAAGGAAGTCAACATATGTGCCAAAGCTGATGATGTAGGACAAGATTTTCAGGACAAGATTTTAAGAATTTTTATGTTTTTAGTTTTGATTATTATTAGGATTCTTGTAATTTATTATAAACATTTTAGGATTATTAGGTTTCTTAATTTTTTATTTTGGAATTAGATTTTGACTAGGATTTTTAAATGTTTCGAATTCTAGTTTCCTATTCTCTTAGGTTTTCTAATTTGTATTGATTTAAGTTTCCTAGCTTATTTTAGAATTAATTTTCCAACAAGTATTAGGTTTTGTTTATTAAAATAGCTATGTAAGCCTCATGGCAAAGACGACTTTTATACAACTTTTATTCATTCATTCAATAATATTTTTAAAGAGCTTTTCTTCTATCTCCTTGTGGATTCAAGGGTGTTCTTGTGGATTCAAGAATTCTCGTCTACTAGAACGATATCTAGTCTCATGTGATTTATTCCGCTGCGTCAAGTGGTATCAGAGCATGGATTCGCCTAGCTCAATTACACAAGACAATGGAGCACACACAATCCCTATTGACGTTGATCGTAGGGTGGAAGCCATATGGGATGCGATTGAGGAACATCGGCTAGAGGTGCATGAACTTCGCAATGAGATTTGTAATCTACTTGCCGATTTGGGACTAATCGTCAACCAGAGGCAACCAACAGTTGACAGCAATTGCGCCAGAGGATTGACCTGAGGCCAACCTGTTAGCTTACGTTATTTTGTAGAAATTTCATATTTTAACGGTTCAAGTAAGTTTAAAAAAGAAGATTTTCTTGATTGGTTGCTTGATCTTGAAAATTTCTTTGAATTCATGAAGATTCCTCATGAAAAAAAGGTTATATTCGCATCCTACAAACTTGATAAAATTGCATTATATTCGCATCCTACAAACTTGATAAAATTGCATTGAAGTGGTGGAATGGATTACAAGATTATCGAGTTTGCAAAGGTAAAGACAAAATTCATTCATGGTTAACAATGAAAAAGTTTTTAGCATCAAAATTTTACTTTCATGATCATGAAGATATATTGTCATATACAAATCAAGATACTTCCATGGAGTTGGTAAAAATTTACAATGAAATTGTAGTTGTGAAAGAAAAGAATTCAGATCCAAATATTATTTGTGGTGAGATTGTTTGTAAAACTAATGAAGAAGATACAAAGTCTTGTTCGAGTGTTGATAATACATCAACACATGGTAATTTGAATATTGAGGAGAAAGTTTTACAAACAAACCATAAAAATATTGAAGAAGAAGGAGATCTGATTGAGTATAGTAACAAAGAGAAAACAGAAGAAGAGATAATACAACCGCTGTGTGCAACAAAGAAATTGGTTGATGCTACAGTTGATATTCCAAGATTGATAGTTGAAGGATCAATTGAATCTGGGATGGTGCAACATAAAGAGAGCATGCAAGTTCTACACAAAGTAAATTTGGTTGATTTTCTTGGTGTGGAGCAATTTAATTTGATTTTCAATGCTTGTCTAATTAATCTTGTCAACTAGTTGAAGCATATAGAGAAGAACCTTCAGAAAGAAAACTTTCCTATATACAACTTTTGGAAAAGGGGCAAGCAACTGAAATATTCAAAATATCTCTTTATTTGGCATGGAAGATGGCAGATCTCTAATATGAACTCGAGGGCGAGTTCTTTCAAAGAAGAGGAGTCTGATGTAGGACAAGATTTTCAGGACAAGATTTTAAGAATTTTTATGTTTTTAGTTTTGATATATTATTAGGATTCTTGTAATTTATTATAAATATTTAGGATTATTAGGTTTCTTAATTTTAATTATTTTGGAATTAGATTTGACTAGGATTTTTAAATAGTTTCGAATTCTAGTTTCCTATTCTCTTAGGTTTTCTAATTTGTATTGATTTAAGCTTCCTAGTTTTTTTTGAATTACTTTTCCAACAAGTATTAGGTTTTGTTTATTATAAATAGCTATGTAAGCCTCATGGCAAAGACAACTTTTATACAACTTTTATTCATTCATTCAATAATATTTTAAAGAGCTTTTCTTCTATCTCCTTGTGGATTCAAGGGTGTTCTTGTGGATTCAAGAATTCTCGTCTACTAGAACGATATCTAGTCCCCGTGTATTCCGCTGCGTCAAGTGAAATTGGGGATGATGGAGATGCAGAATATGAGGGTGATCAGTATGAAGGTGCTGAACTTGCCAGAGAAGAAGGAGAATGAGTCAACTGTGTAGTTCAAAGGGTTCTATTTACACCAAAAACTGAGGACCTCAGTCAACGTCACAGTATTTTTTCGCTCTTGTTGTACCATAAATCAAAAGGTGTGTGACCTTATTGTGGACAGTGGAAGTTGTGAAAATTTTGTGGCTAAACGATTGGTAACGCACCTGAACTTGTCTCCTGACCACACCCTCTCCCTACAGTATTGGCTGGATCAAAAAGGACCTGCTGTCAAGATAACCGAAGTATGTAAGGTACCTATTTCTACTGGCAAACATTATAAATCCGATGTATTATGTGATGTGGTTGATATGGATGCTAGTCATGTATTACTTGGAAGACCTTGGCAATTTGATGTGGATATTACATTTAGAGGGCAAGACAACACTTATGTGTTCAATTGGGTGTCTCATAAAATTGCTATGAGTCCCTTAAAGCAACACACAGTGCCTCCGAAAGTCAAAGCGAAGTCTTTCCTCACTATAACCAATTCAGAGGCCGAGTTTGTGGCAAATGCGAAAACTTCACAAGAGTTATATGCTATGGTTGTGAAAACAATGGTACCTGTGGCCAAGGAGAACACAATCACACCAATCCCTCAGAAAATTCAACCATTATTGGAGGAATTCCAAGAATTTACTGCTAACGAGTTGCCAGATGAACTTCTGCCCATGAGAGACAAACAACTGAAATATTCCAAGTATCTTTTTATTTGGCATGGACGGTGGCAGATCTCTAATATGAACTCGAGGGCGAGTTCTTTCAAAAAAGAGGAGTCTGATGTAGGACAAGATTTTCAGGACAAGATTTTCAGAATTTTTATGTTTTTAGTTTTGATATATTATTAGGATTCTTGTAATTTATTATAAATATTTTAGGATTATTAGGTTTCTTAATTTTATTATTTTGGAATTAGATTTTGAGTAGGATTTTTAAATAGTTTTGAATTCTAGTTTCCTATTCTCTTAGGTTTTCTAATTTGTATTGATTTAAGTTTCCTAGTTTATTTAAAATTACTTTTCCAACAAGTATTAGGTTTTGTTTATTATAAATAGCTATGTAAGTCTCATGGCAAAGACAACTTTTATACAACTTTTATTCATTCATTCAATAATATTTTTAAAGAGCTTTTCTTCTATCTCCTTGTGGATTCAAGGGTGTTCTTGTGAATTCAAGAATTCTCGTCTACTAGAACAATATCTAGTCTCGTGTGATTTATTCCGCTGCGTCAGCTGATTTCTCTAAAACTCAGAGAAGATAGCTGTAATTTACGCTTTTTTTTCTCTCTAAAACTGTAGGATTTACTGTTACTATTATTGTTGTTAAAACATTGACTTGGTTGCAAAATATGCAGTTGGGCTTCAGATATGGGTCACTGGTGGAGGACTACTATACTGGTTATAGGCTGCAATGTGAGGGGTGGAAGTCTGTGTTTTGCCATCCAAATAGAGCAGCATTTTTAGGAGATGTACCCATAAACCTCAATGATGTCCTAAGTCAAACCAAGAGATGGTGTGTGGGCCTACTTGAGGTGGGCTTCTCCAAACATAGTCCAGTAACTTTTGGTTCCAAGGCTATGGGGCCTCTAATGGGTCTTTGCTATGCGCACTCTGCTTTCTGGTCCATTTGGTCAATTCCAATCACCATATATGCTTTCCTCCCTCAGCTCACTCTCCTCAATGGAATCTCCATCTTCCCTAAGGTATGTACCTACCTCCACTAGTCAATTCAGTTCTACTTAAGTCTTCAATAAATTGATATCAATGACAAAGAAAAATCTATATACA
>JAPPVO010005427.1:0-29132 GCA_030407325.1 Camellia japonica | reverse complement strand
TAAGTGCCGTGAGCAGTTATCAGGTTTTGCGCAGTGCATCAGATTGTATGAAACAGTCAGAGAAGACATACCGGAATGCTGTAAAGAGCCAAGATGTCGAAGGTCGCTGCAGCATCCCCATCATGGAGGCATTCAACTCCACGGACTGCCGGGTGTACTCGGAGGATGCCTGCAAAAGTATCAGATGCATCAGTATTCTGTGGAATATCGAATAAACTGAAATGGAATGACAATGCAAGATACGAAATGAAGTGATACATACCGGAGGCAAGTCGGAATACCGGCTAACTCATGACCAGCCGGGGGGGAGCAAAGGGATCTGAAAGGTCTCCCCACCCTGCCCTCTGTATGTCAGCATAGTGGCAGAGCAGGCCAACCGGCCCCCCGTCCCCTCTAAACCCCGCCCCTGCCGCGAACTCGAGTCCTCCTCGGCGCTCCTCCTCCTACTCCTGCTCCGGCCGCCGGCACCGCAGGTCTCTCTCTCTCAGCTCGGCGACCACCACTCAGCGGCTGCATGATGAAGGTCCGGACGTACTCTGAGTAATCGCCCTCGCCTCTGAAGCCATCTGCCTCCCAGCCGATGGTGTAGTCCGCCATCTGCTCGGCGGTGAACCTCTCCGTATCCCGCATATGCTCGGGAGGGTGTACCGGGACTATCTGCTCAGGTAACCCTAAGTCTGACGCAAGAAGCGCTCGCCTAGGTACCAAGCCCGACAGACCGGGCCCTCCAGCAAATCCGGTAACGCGAGGTATCGACGGCACCAGCAAACCGATCCCGCGCCACGGCTGGCAGTGGAGCCCAAGGCTGCCAGGTGATCTGAAATTGAAATACAATGTGTTACCTACTGTTATTGCTAATATACAGTGAAAAGACGAAGCTTAAATGAACTGCAAGCAAAACATACCTCGGCAGGGGTGATGGTGTCAAAGTAGCGGCGGAAGAAGCTGAAGGTCTCCCGGGGCCTCCGCACGCACCTCTCGTCGAAGCGGCGTGAGAAAGGAACGACCAGAGGGGTCTCTGCATCGGGTACAGGAGCGAGCCTAGGGAAGTAGGCATACACCCACAGCTACAAAATAGATGTCAGTGTGACCATCAGATAAAGCAGAATACAGAGTGAAGCAGAAATAACAGAGCCGTGTGTTGTGTGTATTTTGCAGAGTGTACAGTGTGAGCAGTGTACAGTCAGTGTAAAGCAGAGTATGTGTGTGCCGTGTGTACAGTATTCAGTCAGTGCGAGCAGTGTACAGTACAGAATACAGAAAGTATGTGGAGTAGAAATGTAAAGCAGAGAAGAAGACATACCTCCCAAGCCCGCCAGTAGCCCCCGAGCAACTGCCCGCTGCCACGGGAGACTGAACTCATGTAGCCATAGAGGGTGGCCAGAGCGGCGCCGCCCCAGTCATATCGCAGAAGGTCTCTGACATCCACTAGTGCGCTAAGGAGACAGAGAGGCACTGTGTTCGCCCGGTCGGCGAAGAGAGTCGTCCCGAATAGGAACATCAGGAAGCCGCGTGCATATCTCTCCACGGCCTCCGGGGTCATCGGAGCTGCGTCAACGAGGAGGGGCTGGACCTGAACTGCACCTCGAACCAAGAATACCTGACATAGCCGGGGCGCGCAAGAGGCGGTGCCGCGCCAAGGAGGTAGACCTGGCGGTCCACTCATCCATATCGATGTCAAAAGGGATCGGATCACCCCCTACCCCGATCGCCGGTAAGCACCGAGAAATCGTAAGGGTCATCGTCATATCCCCTGCCACCGACAAGTGGAATGAATCAGTGGTGTCCCACCACCTCTCTGCCAAGGCGGCAAGGAGAGGTCTGCAGGCGGAGAGCCTGGAAAGTCCCCTGCAAAAGGAACTGAAACCCGCATCGTCCACGATGCGTCGAACCGCCTCGGGAAGCTCCAAGTACAAATCTCGAGCCCGACATTCCCATACCCGCGGATGGCATGGGAATCTCCCTGTTTTCAAGCAAATAGTTGCAAAGCAATATGTACAGTTTCGAAGAAACAGTTAAAGTCAGTACAAATCTAGCATGCGTGCAAGTCTTTCAGATTCAAACAGAAACCGGGTACCGGTGTGCTTACAGTAAACTACGGTGCGTGATGCGTCAGTGTGTTTTGAGTGGTCCAGTGTAAACTTGGTGCACGTGTGCACGTTTTTCAGATGCAAGCAAATGTCAGTTTCAGTGCACCAGTAGGTGGACTACGGCCTGTGATGTGTCAGTACTCCCATGGGGATCAGTGTAAACATAGCATGTGTGCGTGTTTTTCAAAGTTCAAACGGATGCCAGGTCCTGTATGTTTCAGTGAATTACCAATGTGTGATGCGTCTGCGTGTTTGTGTGATTCAGTGCAAGTCTAGCATGCGTGCGAGTTTTCAGATTCAAATAAGCACCGGGTGTTGGTGAGTTCATGTCAAAAGTGCACTGTGTGCCGTGTGTTTGGGTGATTCAGGCTAGTGCAGTGTGTGTGCATGTGTGTTGGTCCTAAGCAGATATCAGTTGTGAAGTTATCTACAATCAACTACAATATACGGCATGTCAGAATTAAGCAGTTAACGGGTGCAGTTAGCTACTGCAGTCGATAGAAAATTCTACATTGCGGAAAATAAAACAAAGTAGAGATGTTACCTCGGAAGCGCCGAAGGACAGGTGCGAGGTCGGCTCGCGCAGGAGAAGCTCCGGTCCAGCGCTCGGTCGAAACCGCAGAAGTGGCGAAGTCCATCGGGTGGTAGAATGTGAATAGCCGGCCGGTAGGTCGCCGGATCAAATGGGCGCTCGCTCAACGGGAGAAGCTCAACCCCGGGATCCATCTCGTGATCCGGGGAGTCCCGACATGTGGAATGTCGTCAGCCATGGCAATGGAGATGAGAAAATAGCCGGAAAAGGAAAATCGAGCAAGAATGTGAAAAGTCAACTGGAAAAGTCAACCCCGAGCGGGCCGAAAATGGCCAAAAAGGCCGGAAGATGAAAATACACGGAAATGTAGAGAAAATCGAGGGGAACAAGTCCCGAAAAGGTGAAAATAGCAAAGGGGATCCCGAAATGAGATTTCGATCGGGTGGAAATGTCCGAAACGCAAAGAATGTCGCGAATCCGACGGTAAAATGGTGCGAAAACACGAGGAAATCGACGAAAAATCGAGAGAACAAAGCTCTAGAGAGAGAGAGTGAAGGATTTCGACGGAAGAGGAAGTGGAAAATAGGGTTTAGAAACCCTATTTTATAAAGCCCATAGCGAAATGCCGAATCTGCCCCCGATCAGGCATTTTATGCCGGTCGGCACATTATTGTGCCGGTGAAGAAGTTTAGGCAGCCGGCGGCAGCCGGTGACCACCTAGCTCAGCCGGTGGTATTCCCAAGGCCTTGTTTAGGCTATATGAGGGGTTTTGGGTCTTCATAGCTCAAGAAAGTGCAAGAAAGTGCATCTCCGACGCTCAACCGGCCTCCGTTTTGACCTCAGACAGTGTCTTCTGTGTGTGGCACTCAAATCCATGCGATGACTGTATCCTTTTGTATCCTTTTGTCTTTCATAAGATTTAAAAGTTGCCCCGAGTGTGTTGCACGCATTCATCACACTCTCCGGTGCGCCGCCTCGCGCCGTCTCGCACGTCCCTTGCGACTTGCAGTATTTTCCATCTGATGAGGTATGCGTGCCTCATCTTGCATTTCATCGCATTTCGAGGTACACGTGCCTCGTTTTGCATTCCAATTTTCCATCCGATGAGGTATGCGTGCCTCATCTTGCATTTCATCGCATTTCGAGGTACGCGTGCCTCGTTTTGCATTCCATTTTCCATCCGATGAGGTATGCGTGCCTCATCTTGCATTTCATCACATTTCGAGGTACGCGTGCCTCGTTTTGCATTCCATTTTCCATCTGACGAGGTATGCGTGCCTCATTTTGCATTTCATTGTATCTCGAGGTACGCATGCCTCGTTTCGCATTTTATTTCACACCAATGAGGTATGCGTGCCTCATGATTCATTTCATTCTCACTTGCATTGTTTTGCATCCCTTGTGACACGCGCGTCACATTCGCACAGTTGCCCCACTTGGGTCCGGCGGGACCAAAAACATGCGACGGTCTAGGAGACCTTAAATCCTCGGGAGGTGTAAGACCTTCGGTGCATTGAGGTGCACCCCATCGCATTTGGCATGCATCATATTGCACTGTCTTATGGACTCGCGTTGTTTACGCATCGCGCTATTTTGCGCATCTCATTGCATTTTGCATGCATTCAATCGCGCTATCTTGCGCATCGCACTGTCTTGTGCACTCGCGTTGTTTAACGCATCGCGCTATTTTGCGCATCACACCGTCCTGTGCACGCATGGTCCGGCGGGACCGAAAACACGCACGGTCTGACGAGACCTTAAACCCGTCCATTCGCATTGTTATGCATCTCAAAAGCCGCGCGTTGGCGCGCATTTCAAACATCATGCATCATGTGCATTTCAAATGCATACATTTTGCATCCCGGTCTAGGAGACCTTAAATCCTCTGAAGGTGCAATTCCTTTGGTGTTTGTCGTGCCCGAACGACTTTCGGTGGTCTGGTAAAGCCACCTGTCTGTGTTTGCGGTGAGTTCCTAGAAGACCAACTGGGACGGTGAAAACTAGAGTTTGAACGGCTTATGCCTAGAACACAAAGGTTCGGGATTTCCGAGACTAAAGTCTGGTTTAAATACCCAGGGGGTGTACCCTCAGCTTGAAATCTGTATGGAAGCCCCATAGGTTGAGGCGGCGTGTTTACGCCTCAATTCTGGATACTGAACCAACCTAGTATATCGCCTTGTTGGTAAGATAGGGAAAGCTGCAACCGTAGTCGTTGCATCATAATGCATTGTCATGCATCATTGTAAAATATTGCATATGTCATGCATTTCAAAAAAAAAACAAAAAAAACAAAAAACATGCATTTGTCATGCATCATCATATATATTGCATATGTCATGCATTTCAAAAAACAACAAAAACAAAAAAAAAAACACATGCATATGTCATGCATATCATTGTAGTATAGCGCATATGTCATGCATTTTCTGTAAATATCCATTTCTAGTGCATTTTAGTTTGCATGCATCCATTGCATCACTTCCATCTATGGCTTGCGCCTTTCCAGGTTGAGCTTGGTCTGGTATGTGCCCCTACTTTTCACGTCGAAGCACAGTTTTTGTGTACGCGCCTATTCCTTGATGAGCTTGGTTTGAGGGTTACGGCACATCTCCTGTGTTAGACGCGGTTCGTATGCGTACATGCCTTTCCTAGGCAAGATTTGGTTTGGCCCGCGTGCCATATCCATTGTATCCATTCCATTGCATGCATCCATTGCATCACTCCCATCTATGGCTTGCACCTTTCCAGGTTGAGCTTGGTCTGGTATGTGCCCCTACTTTTCACGTTGAAGCACGGTTTTTTGTGTACGCGCCTATTCCTTGATGAGCTTGGTTTGAGGGTTGCGGCACATTTCCTGTGTTAGACGTGGTTCGTATGCGTACATGCCTTTCCTAGGCAAGATTTGGTTTGGCCCGCGTGCCATATCCATTGTATCCATTTCCATTGCATTGTAGTGTAATTATTGCGTCCGGCATTAGGATCATTATTCCCTCCTCAGCGGGTCGTTTCCCCACTTATGTCATTCCACCCAATACTTGTTCTTGTGTCCGTGCGAAGTACTCATAGATCAGACATCGTTCTATGGGAGACGGACTGGTTACCTCCATCAATCTATTTGACATTCGTGTGGTTCCGGACCGCTCATGATTGAATCATGATTCAATTGCCCTGCATGTAGTTTGCATTGCATGGTTTCAATTGCATTGCATATCATTTGCATTATTTATACATAGTTTTGTATATTTTGCATATCATTTTGCATTCATCATTGCATTGTCATGCATATTGCTAACAATATTGCACCTGCTAAGTTTGCTTTCTTTGCAGGCACGATATTGTATGTACGGCTCATTTGAGGCCGGTGCAACCGGACGAGTCGCACAGGTATTGTATCCTCCGAGTGAGACGTATTGAGAATTCCATAATTCTCTTACATCCTTTCTGCATTGTAGCGTAGATTGGTGCATGCTAGCTTATAACCGTCGCATGTGTGCTTCATTACAGCTTTCTTTGCATGATCATAAGTTATGCTCGGCCTTTTGCATCGTCAATTGCATCTTGCCCCCGCCTACGGCCGCATACCTTATCTGCGGCTTGTATGCCTGTGCCTGAACTACGCTGGTTTGATTCCTAAGGGATACGTAGGCAGCTTGCGAGTTCAACCATTTGCGCTTTGTATGTTTGTCCAAGTCTTCGGCCTTGTCAAAAATGGGTCGTCTCTGGGCTTTGACATTCACTCCCGTCATTGTTATGACTTTCGAGTTCTGTCAAAGAGGGGCAACTGTAGACAACCCATTTTTGACCGTCCTCAAGACTTGGACGTCACCGCTGGAACACTCGGTGATTATCCATGTTTGTGTTCGTTTGGAGTTCCCGGAGTTCTCGGCTCGCGCGCCTTGCCTCAAGACTTCCGAACTCGACCGTCTTGTGTCTGGTTTTGCACCAAACACTTGTGTTTTGCCTTGGAAGGGCAGGGAATGCTTTGTGAGGCATCCCCACATACCACCGGCTGTGGCTAGAGGCCACCGGCTGGCTGGTGTTGCCATCGGCACTTTATTGTGCCGACCGGCACTCTTTTGTGCCGACCGACACTAAGTTTTGTCAAAATGACACTCTTTGCCGGCCGGACACTGTGCAGTTGCTTTTTGAGATATTTTCAGACAACTGTATAGTTTTGGTTCCCCTCCATACACGTGTATGGAGGGATGACCCTCTTAGTTAGCTTAGCTTGTAAGCTTTGCAAGCTTGGCTTGCCTATAAGAGGACCACTCCTCTTCTTGGCTTAGGGCTACAAAATTTTAGACATTTTAGACAGACCAAGCTCTGGTTTTTAGGGTTAGGATAGATACACATCCTATCTCTCTTCTTCTCTCTTGTTTTGTACATTAGGTGTTTGTGTCATACTTTTGCTCACCAACACCTAGTGTTTCACCTTCTTTGGGTTCTTGAGGGTCCAGAGGTCTGTTGTGAAGCTTTGAAGCTGGTTTGGTGCTCAAGGAAGCCAACACATCATCTTTGTTGAAGAGGCCTACAAGGGTGAGCCAACTAGTCCTTTTTTTCCCTATTCTTGCACTCCATTTTTGCCTAGTTTTGAACTGTTTTTGTGCTTAGTCTTTAACACATAAAAGTTCTGTTTTTTAAGCCTCTTTATTGTTTGTTAAGGTGTTTTGTGGTTTGAGCAAGTTTGACCACCCTTAGGCCTTGAAAAGGGCCCTTTTTGTGCTATTTTGTGAGAGATCCGAGACTTTGGTGCTTGGACCTCTCCACCACTGAAATCTTGAGGGATTTCAGTGGTGGAGATGGTGCCTTGAAGTCTCCAAAAGGAGAGGACCACCCCCTCTCCTTGATGTCCTTGAAAAGGACAAGATTTGGCTTCTTGAGGGAGCTTGTGCTTAAGTGTGTGTTGAGCATGTTTGGTTTGTTTTTCATGCTTATATTGCCATGATATAACATGTTCCCAAGTTGGTTTTGGTCCCTTATGCATGCTTAGCATAGTTGCCATGTAATGCCTTGTATTGCTCTAACATGCCTAGGTTGTATGCCTTAGCTTCTAGCATGTTTTAGGCTTAGATTTGTGAATGTTTTGTGCTTATTTTGCCATGTTTTAGCTCTGTCCATAGTCATTTGGGTTGATCTTGGCATGCATTATATAGCCCCTTTGCATTGTAGGCTTGTTAGCCTTTGAGCATGCATGTGTAGCATGTGTTGCTTACCTCATTTTGATGGTTTGGAACCATTTAAAATGCTATTTCAGTCCCTTGGGTGCTTGTATGCTTGCCTTAGTTGTCTCTTTATTGCTTTGAAAGCATGTGTTAAATGCTCCATGTCTTGGCCTTAATGCATACCTTTTAATTCATGTCACCTAGATGCCATCTAGGTGGTCCTTTAGGCTTAGTTTTATGTGTTAAAACTCTATTTTTAAGTGTTTAATTATTGCCATGTGTGGTTGTACTAGGTGTGGTTCAAAGCCTCATGGGCTTGCCTTAATGCTTGGGCCATTTGTATGCCTTGATTGGCTTGCTTTGTTAGTTGGTTTGGCACCATGTTTTGCATGAATTTCAGAGCTTTCCATGTATGCTAATAGTCCATGTTTGTGCCTCTTAGATGTGTTTAAGAGTTGCTTAATTGCACTTAAGTGTTGGTGCCTTAACTTGTGCATGTGTGCATGTGTGTTTGGCCCTCTTGACTTAGCATTTTGGCCACTGATTTTAGGACTATTTGAGTTGCCTAATTCATGTATAAGACCATCCTTCCATTGGTTTGCATGCTTATCTTGCATGCTTGCTTGAACCCTTTGCATGAACATATTGCATAGTCCATGTTGTACGCCTAGTTGACATGCTTAGGGTTGCATTTGTATTGTGCATATTTGGCCTCTTGAAGTGAAGTATGATGGAGGTTGAGTACCCTTGTTTGCTTGTTTGCATTGCATGCATTTAAAATCAAAGTTGCATTCTTGGTTCTTAGGGCCATCATGCATGGAAACGTGCGATTGGTGGTCCGGGAATCGAGGCACATGCTCCTTTGAGTCAATAACATGATAAGGGGTGTGTATAGTGCATAAATATCTTGAATTGCATTGCCGTGCAAGTTTTGCCCTCTGCTGCTGTGAGTTGCAGGTTCTGCAGGTATTTTGTGCCGGCCGGCAGTGTTTAGTGCCGACCGGCAGTCAATTTACAGCCGATGGATAAATTCAGTGCCGATGAGCTCAACCCACTGCCGGTGGTGTCCTATCCCAGCCGGTGGTGATCCCCAGTGCCCTGAGAGCACTCCTGGACTTTGGTAATTTTCTGAGGAGGAGAGCAGAGGAAACAGAGGCAATCCGTGCATGGCAGTGCGGTTCCGAGCCAGTCCCGAGCGCGTGTTGCATCCGGTCCTCATCCCGAGGCGATTTACTGTTTAATTAGATTAATTATTTTATTTAATTAATTTAGTTGATTTGTAATATTTTAATTAGCTTGCGTAGTTAATTAATTTGTATATTCTTTCGGTCCCTCCGAGTGAGGGCATAATTGTAATAAGTGTGTGTGAGTGGGTGTATGTCTTCCAATCCCCATTTCTTTCTCCCCTTTTATTTTCCTGCTTACGTTGGTCGATTAGGGCATACTCATATTAGCATACCTTATGCAATGCATGCGTGCATTCATGCATTTGTTTACATGCACCGGGCTCGGTACATCATACAAACTGCATCGTACTTTCGATTTCCAAATTGAATACGTGCTACTCGCGCATTTCATATGCCATGTTTAGGGTTAGCCGAGCCTGCTCTAGATTGCATCTATGTCTGTATTGCATTAGCCACTTAACATGAACTAGGTCATGCATGTTTGCTAACTAGTTTACTGTTTTGGCAGGGAGTACGATGTAAGTATTTTACGCTTTAGCATACCACATGCGTGTGAATGTTGCCATGACATTATGCTTACCATGCGGCTAAGTGCTTACATGAGATAAACTGTTTGAATGCCTGTGGGTGGAGGTTGGATTGCTTGAGTTGGAATAACTCATTGAAATCCGTATTTTAGCCTACTTACGAGTAGCAAATTCCAAAGCATTTTCAAAACAAACGGATATGCAATGTTTGTTTCCAAATTAGGCGATCTAGTCTATACTTGTTTGCTGCGCGCATAACATAGTAATTCTAGGTTAATAATTGGGATAAGAACGCGTAATGTTTTCAAAATCAGATATCACGGTTAGTAGAGGCCGGTCTTCGGACCGGGCGAAAGGGGGTGCTCATAGCTGACCTTCCCCGATCGTACCCAAGCTCCCGAGCCAAGACCACTTTGGTGATGACGGACACGTGGCCTTCGGCACCGAGTCAGGGTTTCCTAAATTCCCCCATTAAAAAATATTTAGGTGGCGACTCTGTAATCTGGCAAAGCAGTCCATGTTTGGCACTACTTTTCAAAAATCTGTTTTTCTTCAAAACGATTTGCCAGAGTTGGACTCTTTGGTTCAGATTAAGAACCGTGACAATTTGAGTCCGAACTGTAGTGAACCCAATATGAACGGAACGGGACTTAACCCTCCCGGGGCGTTCGGGACGTCTACAGGTAGGGATTCTCCTTGTTTCTTTTCAATACTCCATGTATACATAGCCATGTGGTAGTTTTTGTATTGCATGAAAACTTTATATCATGTTGGATTTGTTAAAAATCATGAGGTTGAGCCTTGGGTTGGTTATTGGATTTGGGTTTATCATCATTAGTTGTGGTTTAGGCTAATTGGAGTGTTAATTAGCATGCTGTTGTCGAAAGGTGAGGAAACCCTAATTTTATTTGATGTAATGAATTGATAGAGGGGTTTTAAATCATTGGGCAAACACTTATGTATTTTGGGTCTTAAATGTAGTCATTGTTGTTTGTTGATGATAATTGAACCTTTTAGGTCAATATTGAGAAAGAGGGAGGAAAACCCTAATTTAATGATTATGACTTAATTTGCATAATTAAATTGGAATGGCTTTGAAAAGAATGTAGTAGATTAAAATGAGTTATGGCCTTATTGTCCATGAAATTAATTTTGTGAAAACAAAAGGTATGAGAATTGGATTGTTGTAATACGAGTGTTGAACACACATATGTGGAGGTTGTGTCTTTAACTACCACGTTAATGTTGTTGTTGGGTTTGTGATCTCATGTTGATTGAGTCTTTTAAATAGATGTACTATATACCTGCATCTAGAGGTCTTGTCCTTGGTCATCGGTGGAGGATGACACGGTTGCGTTGAATAGTCATGTATGCACTACACTATTGTTGATTGAACATCGTATGTGATGAAATGTTGAGATACATTATATATGTATATTTGTTAAGGAGGAGAGAGGGGTTGTACTCCAGTGTGTGTGAGAAGATAGGGGATGGACTCCACACACCTATGTGTTCATATATCTTAACACATTGTTTTGTATCCTGATAGTTTATGTGTTTGTTTTACACATGTTGGTTATGCCTTGTTGTATTGTGATTGTTGGTGTTATATCTTGCGCTGATAATCAAAGGTACCGTTACCTTCTAGCTAGCGCCTGGAGAACTGTATGCGCTGAGAATCTAAGGTACCACACCCTTCCAGCTAGCGCCTGGTAAAATGGTATGTTGTTGTGAGAAGTGTATCTTTGGCTTACTACGCACCTAGCTAGTAGAGCAAAGTTTTGTTGTTATTGTTTCAGTGTATCTGGGAACATTGTGGATTGTGTTGGTTACAGTTTTGGAGGGCCGAGTTGCCTCATTGGTTTATCTTGTGCATGTAGTTGAGTTGTTATCTCCCTTTATAAAGGTATGCATGTATAGCTATGATAGATTTGGGATTGAACCGAAATGCCATTTGTCTTTTGGAAGTGTAAAGAAAATCGAATAGTCTAGAAATATGCTTTGAAAAGGCACATCTGTTGTATGTGTGGAAAATGGAAGAGAGTAATGGGCTTAGTGAATCTATTTTTCCTAAGTAATTGTTAATGTTATAAAAGATTGGGAACGGGGGTTAATGAAAGGAAAATAAGAAAGATGAATCGGTTATAGCGATGAATGAAATGGTTGTTTTCGAGAAAAGTCCATATAAATATACATATATATATTTTTGTATAAACTGTCACATTACTATCATAGTAAGAGAATGAGTGTTCATGATCATAGCTATCTGTAATGTTGTTATTGTTGAGGATCATGTTGAGATCCCTACTGGACTATATGTTCATCCCACGTTGTTGAATCTTTTCAGGGGTTTAGCAGGATGTGCTACAAGATTTGGATCTTCTTAATTGTTGGCCACGGGGCCTCTTTGTTGTAGGCGGAATGCCATATATGTAAAAGGGTTGCACCCTTCATTTGATTATTTATTGTTGTAAGCCTGAGGGCAATTCATTTAGAATGCTCATGTTGTATTTAATTTTCATTCGAATGAGAGAATTGTTGTTCAACACTTTTAATTGAACATTTGAGTTTATTTCCGCATGTTATCTCTGAAATTGAATTAAGTTAAGGAACTTGGTAATGACTGAGAGTAATAAAAGGTGGGGCGTGACAAGAGAAGTAAAGCCACAAAAGCAAAAGGTAAAACATCTAAAGGAAGAAAGCAACTTAGCAGTGTGCGAGTGATTCAACGAAATCTTGTCTACATTGTGGGGTTACCTCTTAATCTGGCAGATGAAGACGTGTGTACTTTTCTGCTCTCTCTCTCTCTCTCCCCCCCCCCCCCCTTACCACCCCTCACAACAGGGGTATAGGTCTGTTCATTAATAGTTTTATCATTTTATTAGCAGCTTCTCCAGCGGAGAGAGTATTTTGGTCAGTATGGAAAGGTGCTGAAGGTGTCTATATCTCGGACAGCAGCTGGTGCTATTCAACATTTTGCAAACAATACTTGTAGTGTGTAAGTCTAAGTGTTTTCATTATTGCTAGTTTTTGTTTATGTATTTATTTTTATCTTCCTTGAGAAGTGAAATTGAGTTATAAATACTTCAAAATGTTTCTGTCAAACATTGCTTGTTCATTTCAATCTCTTGCTTATTCTATTAGTTCATATGTACAAGGAAACTGCCTAATCTGAAGATGCAGTTTATTTCTGCTTTTTATCCAGTTGTATGTTGATACTGGCTTGTTTACATATTTTTGTTCCATTACTTCACTACAACTGTTCTGTTCTTAAACGTGATTTCTATCCCAGATATATTACTTACTCAAAGGAGGAGGAAGCGGTTCGATGTATTCAATTAGTGCATGGGTTTACCTTGGATGGTAGATCATTGAGGTGGGAAATGGCTACATTCAAGATTTATGTTCTATTCTGTATTCTCTTATGTAGGTGTTGGGATTTCATTTTGCAGGGCATGCTTTGGAACCACAAAGTATTGTCATGCCTGCCTGAGAAATGTGGTATGATTTCTGAATTATTGATTGGAAATTGGACTATTGGTTATAGGTGAGGATTGAAATTTTTTTGGTGCAGTCTTGCAGCAATCCTGATTGTCTGTATTTGCATGAGATTGGCACACAAGAAGATAGTTTCACTAAAGATGGAATAATATCAGCATACACAAGGTATTTTCATATTTTGATTACCCTCTGCTTTTCCTCTCATTTAATTAAAATATGGCCCTAAGTCCATACTATAAGATTCTGAATGAACGTTGTGAATAACACTTGAGTTTGTAGTGGTAGACTTGGGATTATTTTTCTGCAAGCTAACTAAGAACGTCCCTGATGTGGATTTTATCTTTTTAAGCACCTTAATTGGTCACTGATACAACTATAATTAGCATCATTGGTGGCGGTGAGGCAAATCAGAAATACAAGATCTCCTTGGAAAATTTGTCTTAAAATGAAAAGGAATATAAACCTGAGACTAGGCCCATCAATGGACTGTATTCTAAGCTGAATCTAATCCAATAATTTGTGGTTGAAATGTGATTATTCAATTACTATCAGAATCTAATAGGTCTGATTGTTAACAGATCAGACATGGATTTAGTTGATCTGATCTGTTAATGATTCTGTTCAATTATAAAGATGAATATGCTAGTTATAAAATGTTTCAGCTATCAAATCCTAATTTATTGGATGGTGGCTTCTCCGTATACTGCAGAACAACACTTATTTGACTATAGGATTTTTTTTAACAACACTTGTTTAGAAACTTATATATGATATAGTTTTCGGGTAGTTTATAACTTTTTGGACAATTATAACTTAAGGATAGTTCTTTTTGGATGGTTTTGAATTAAGGCTAGTTTTTGGATGATTGGAATGTATAGACAATTCTGAATCTAGGTTGAGAGAGGAAGACAATAACTGGACCATGATTTTGTGTTCACTGGCTGCCCAACTACATAATGACAGCAACCTGTATTCAGTCAGTATTAGAGAGTAGTATAGTATAGTGTAACCTGTATTCAGTCAGTATTAGATGGAGGAGAGACAATGCCTAAGAAGGTATGGTTTTGTAGTTAATAAAATGGAGAAAGATTCAAAAGAATGTTGGACTCAAATCTAACTCCATTCACAAAGACATTAAAATCTTCAAATCACTCGGGATTCCCATGGCAAAGGACCCAAGTGGTTACCTGACAGTTGATTCAACACCTAGGTGCCAATATTTTCTTTTTTTCACTTTATCGTTCATCTAACATCGATGTGGCGAGATTAATTTCCTGCAATATATGACTGATATATTTCCATGTTAGATGTTCATGATTGAGAAGTTGCATTGTAATGCATAATGTGGTACATTAGCTTAGGTAAATGCAATAGGACATGGATGTCTAGTTCATAATATTCTAAAAAGGGCAAGGCTCCAATTTTACATGGAGTGCACTTGGACTTCTGTAATTAACTGTAGGATCATCATGAGTGTTCATTTCATGTTTCTCATTAGTTCATGACTATATGACATGCTTATTTTAGCTTTATTTGGTTTAGTAGTTAACGGTGGTTTTGTTACTTTCAATTTTGCTAGATTTGGGTTGTAGAAGTATGGATCCATCCAGGGATTTTTTTCAATTTTTTTTTTTTTTTTTAGTCAAGCTGTATTATTGGATTGTTATTTGTGATTTTATTGGGTATAGAAAAGTCTTAATTGTCAAAGAGCCAAAATTCTCTATTTCTGAGTCTTTTTCTAGTAGAATTAGGAGAAATCTAGTAGGCTGTAGATACGTATGTGATCTTTCTATCCTATAAATTAAAGCTGTCATTGTGAAATTGTATTTGTGTAGTTTTACTTAACACTTGCAAAAGAGTAGTTGTACATATATTCAAATGCTTTCAAATGCAATGCACTCATCTCAACTTCTAAGTGAACGACAATGGACTATTTAAGTATCTGTTGAATGCCCAAATTCTTTATTTCTCTTCAAGATGCATCAATTGTTGCCCGGACATAAGTTCTTACCTTGCATCATGAATGACAGATTTATCATATTCCACCACCGAGACTTGTTTGAAGCAGAGTTAGTCTGATTATTTATGCTGTGCAATGCTGTCTGCTCTGGTGGTTGTTGGTTTGTATGTCTGTGATGCTGTGGTGTTCATTCCCTGGTGGTTGTTGGTTTGTATGTCTGCTGCTGGCTGCTGTGGTGTTCATTTCCTGGTGTTTGTTGGCTGCTCTGGCTGCTGATGTTGTGTGCTCTGGCTGCTGTTTTTTTGGTGCTCATGCTGCTGATATTGTGTTTGTTGGTGTTTCTTGTCTTTCTTTATGTGTGTTAGTTTGTTAGTTTTGGTTTTCTTATGCTTGGGTGAGGTTGGCTGCGGTGTTTGTGGTTGGTTTCTCACCAACTCTTGATGGTGTGCTAGCATATGATTGGGCGGCCTTATGGGTGCCAACCTAGTTGGGATTGATTTGGTTCGCTATGACTTGCACTCCAATTGGTACTTTTACCTCCTCTTCTTGTTTGGGATAATTTTATCTGCATTATATTCTATGTTCTAGTACTACTTATCATTTAACCTTTTTGATCTTTTGGGTTTTTGTCCATGATAATAGTGATTTCAGATTTCTTTTGAGGACCTTTTTTTTTCTTAATTTTCTAGACATGGAATTTTTGTGTTGTTATGAATTTTTAATCCTTTTAGGAATCTTATTATTCAAGTTGTCATTGTGACTGTTTATTTTAAGAAAAATTACCAAAAAGTGGTGAGTAGACAAACTAGTTACAATTTGATGGAAATTCAAATATAATTGTATTAGAGATGGAAACTTGTAATTTTATTCAAGTATAAATGTTAATCCTTCCCCATTTTTCTTTTTTCTCTCTTTCCTTTCCCTCTCCTCACCCCATCTAATTTTTAGTTTTTGAGTTTTTCTGTTGTCATTGAT
Source organism: Camellia japonica (assembly GCA_030407325.1). Classification (NCBI taxonomy): domain Eukaryota; kingdom Viridiplantae; phylum Streptophyta; class Magnoliopsida; order Ericales; family Theaceae; genus Camellia; species Camellia japonica. Next base: position 13,198 of record JAPPVO010005427.1, on the reverse strand, counting down.
ATAGTTTATATTCTCATCTTTTAGTTTCCATGATTAGTGTGTCATATGTCCGAGCATGGTCGACCGTACTATGTTCCTCTAATTATATATACACATATTTGAAGCTTTCAAGTACATTTTTCTGCTGAAGTTATTCATATATCCATAATAAATGTCTCTGTTAAATTGTTGATTTGCAGAAATTCACTGTACCTCAGAAATTCTTCAGTCATTTTTATGTGTTGGTTGTGGTGTGGACAACATTGTTGCTGGTCACAACTTGGTTTTATGCATATAAAGAGGCACCATTGGCCTCTGGGCCTTTACAATACTCCACTATTGTCAGCTACTTGACTGGGGGTTCGAATATCCTTTCTTTTCATAAATCTCATTCTCATTTGAGCACTGTAAAATATAGATACAGGGTTTGGCAATCTGTATTTCTGCTCTTGTTGATGGAAGTTCAAGCATTGAGATGCCTTTGTGAGACAATATATGTATTCAAGTACAGTCCCTCAGCTCGGATGCACATTTTTGGCTACCTTACTGGCCTATTGTAAGTTTCATGAGAATCTTATAAACTATTATATTAATTTGTAGTTCTCTTAATACATCTTCTATGGTTGTTGTAATTAAAATCTCCTTTATATCAAGAAGCAACTCCCATGATCAAAATATCCACCTGTAAACCCATGTTTTAGGAATTAACAAGTTGTGGCAGTGGATGTTATTTAGCAAGATGAACTGTTTGATAATGATAGACTGTTTGTTTAAATGGCTGCATATTACTGGAAAGACGTGTGGCTGCTGATGCTAGCTTTTGTCATGTACTCTTGAATTTTTCTAGATGATTGTTTTGCACCATACCCTGCTTGTAATTGTTCAATTTCTGACTGCTTATGACTCCCTTTTCATGTATTTTATAACTGCAAAGCTTGTAAAAGCAGAGTTACATCTTGATGATAATGGTTCTATTGCTCTTTTGCCACTTTCAGGTTGCCACTTTGACTTTATCTATGTTATTTTTTATTAATAATCTTATAGAATCAGTCATTGATGCCTTATTTCCTTTTTCTTTGTTTGAAGGGAACTAAAAATCAATCCCATACTGACCAAACTTTGTTGTGCGACCACATATCGTTCATCGAGATATCAAAGCTAGCAATATTCTCCTCGAGAAAGACTTGACACCCAAATTTCAGATTTTGGTCTACCAAAACTTATCCCAGCCAACATGACTCATGTCAGTACCCGTGTGGCAGGAACGATGTAAGTTCTAACAATAATGCATCCATTTTTTTAATCCATCTAATCATAAGAGTTCATCTTCATTACATTCTAACAATAGTGCAAATATGGACTTTACACTTTCTTAGGAATGTCTGTGTCTGTGAGTTGAATTTGATATGGAGGGAAACTAATATCTGTGCTGATCTCCTAGCTAAGAATGCAGCAGCTCGGCATGAAACTTTTATGCTTATACATGATGCTCCCAAGACTCCTCTAACGTTATTGGCTAAAGATAGGATAGGTGTTGGATGTTTGAGAAGGGTGCATTTGTGATCTTTGCTTTCTTTTGTTTTGGCTTCAACCATCGTTTGGGGAAAAGGAACCTTATAAAAAAGAGAATGTGATATAAATTTCCAAGTTCGTGATTAACTTCTTAGAACTGCAGATTTCCCACTCATTATCATTTCTGCCACACTTTCATCATTTGCATCATCGTTTAGAATTATTTTCTTCGCCTTCTTTATTTATTTATCCTTTTCTATTTTAGATATATTGAACAGTGTAAACATGTGCCCTGGTATTTCGCAGTTTTTTGTTTTTTATGTGTTTGATGCAGCTACTGGTACCTTTAATTCTGCTGCTGCTGCCGGTGTGCTGCTGCAGAATTTTGCTGGGCTGCTGCTGCTGCAATGTTGTTGTGAAGCGGGCTGCTACTAGATGCTGGTCTGCTGCAAATTTGGGTTGTTAGTTTCATGTTTTCATTTTGTTATCTGCTGTTTTTACTATAGGTTCACAATTTGGATGTATTTGAGTATTTTAGTGAGTTTACCCTTTTAGGTTTTATACAACGCTTCCAAAAGCATATTTTTCAGCAGTGTTTTTTTGCCTACACATCAACTTTAGGTGATTTAATATCAATGTTATTTGTTTGTAATAGTAGTGCCTGAGGGATGCCTCTTGTAAATATGTAAATCTTATAAAAAAATATATATGATTTTCAAATTTTTTGCGCTACAAATTTGTCGTTGCCAAAAAGTAAAGCTTTCTCGACAAACAACTTGTCGGTAAATGTGTTGCTAAAAGTGTATTTTTTGCCAATGCCAATTTGTCATTGCCAAAAGTAAAGCTTTATCGACGACCAAATCGTTGGCAAATGGCAACATTTACTGACGTAAATATGTCGCTAAAAGTTTACTTTTGCCCACTCATATTGTGTTGGTAGAAGTGTATTTTTTGCCAATGCCAATTTGTCGTTGCCAAAAGTAAAGCTTTAGCGACAAACAAATCGTCGGCAAATGGCAACATTTACCGACGTAAATGTGTCGCCAAAAGTTTACCTTTGCCGACGCATATTTTGTTGCTAAAAGTATATTTTTTGCCCATGCAAATTTGTGTCGCGAAAAGTGCCACACAATCATCATATTTGAATGACTTTTACCGACGCAAGGTAAATTGCCGACGATGGATGAAGGCTTTTATCGACGACTATGTTCGTCGCTAAAGGCATTACTTTTACCAACGCAACGATAATTTCGTTGGCAAAAACTTTTGCCGACTCACTTTTGCCTACGGGTTGCCAACGTAGCTTTGTGCGTCGGCAAAACTCTTTGCCAACGAATTTTTCCTTTTAGCAACATATTTTGTTGCATTGCGAAAAATGCAATTTCTTGTAGTGGTAGGACAAATCTAGCGAATGTTGGAGAGGCATGTCTTCAAAAAATAATCGAGGAATTTCCATCCGATCATAGTTCTTATGTAACCACAACTTTGTGAGGATTGGGCACTTAGGGTGTGTTTGATTGGACGGATTGGATAAATGAGGATTAGAATCCATCGAATTTGAGTGCTGGGACTGTGAATCCCCCGGATTATTTGGTTGGATTGGATATGTATCTTGTGTTTGTTTTTTCATGGGATTAGATGTCTGGAAAGGACTATTTTTAGTGAATCCAACGTTTGGTTGGACGGACTGGATAGAATAAATGACCAAAAGACTATTTTACCATTTTTCAATAGTTTATTAAATAATAGCAATATTAAACATATCTTTAATATTTTAGTTATTTTTATCTAGATTAATAAAAATTTATTTTATTTTATTTTTTACACAATTAAATAAATTTATTTTTAAAAAATTAAATAAATAAAATAAATAAAATATCAATAAAAATATATGTTATTTTTTAATTAAAATTTTAAATAAATTTGCTTTTAAAAATAATAATAATTAAACAATTAAATTAAATAAAACATCTATTAAAATTTAAATAATGAAATTAAATAAAATATAAACAAAATTTTAAAATAAAACATCAACAAAATATCTATAAAAATTATTTTAAAAAAAATTAAATAAATAAAACATCAATAAAAAGTTAAATAAAATTATTTTATTTTTAAATTGAGACATTTAAATTTTATTGAATTTTATTAAATATAATACATAATTAAATAGTAGAGGGTCAAAATGGTCATTTTACCGCCTAATCCCAACAGTGGATTGTCCTTCCAAAATAGTCCCACACCCCCTCCTAGGACACAATAGTCCCCCATATGGGGGATAAGGAGTCCGGCCGAACTCCATGTCCGGCGGACTAAAAAAAAAACAAAACGGCGGATTGAATGCTTCCTCCGGATTACAATCTGCACAGTAAATAGTCTCCCACCCTTATCCCCCCCCAATCAAACACACCCTTAGGGTTCTCCAGAAGCTTGGATAATTTGAAAAAAAAAAAAAAGAGTCGGCAAAATTGATATATGAATTTGGCCTTCAAGGAAGACAAAAACCCTGGGCATAAACATGTATTACTTGCCAAAACAAATTAAACAAAATTATTGATAGACTTCAAATAACAAGAAAAACAAGAACATCAAAAACATCAGATACAACACTTACAATGATTATTGTTACTGTCACATCCACACAAGGAGATAAAAAGAAGATGAAGCATCACATCCCAATATTGTATTTAAAAACATTAAGGCAAGCAGCAATAATACAAAGAAACTAGCCAACAAGCTATGAAGTTTTAATCTGATCAGTTTTCTCTGAAGATTTATTGGTAATTACATCTACAAGTTCCTCAGCTTAAGCTCCTTAACACCATTGTATCGATTGTCCCAATCTCCTGCCACAAGGGCCTTCATGAAGCTTTCATAACCTGTCACTCACCAGACAAATGGAAAAAATGACAAATAATGTCAGCATAACAAAATAGGTTAGCAAGTGTCATGTTTCAGATTTGTAGTAAGAAAAAGTCTAGTGAGAGAAAAAAAAAAAAAAAAAAAACATGGTTGAGTGAATAATTTTTTTTTTTTCATGGGTGGGGTCCAATTAGGCTGTCATGGACGGGTTGTTTATTTAACTAAGCTTGTGTTATGGTGTTAAGAAGGTTCGCAGATTTTCCACAATTCATATAGTCTTGTCTACTTTCTTCCGAGGTATTCTATTAAGAATGTAATTCGCGGAGAGAATTGTTTCCCCCCACAAGTTCTGTGGCAACCCAGAACTTATTAACATTGCATTCATCATTTCCTTCAGCGTCCTATTTTTTCCTTTCAACAACACCATTTGACTGGGGAGAATAAGGGGTTGTAGTTTAGTGAATAATTCCTGATTGAGCACAAATCTCAATAAAACAACGATTCATATTCTTCACCACAATCTCTTCTCAAAGTCTTGATCTTTCGGCTTAGTTGATTCTTAACTTCATTCTTAAAAAGAATAAATTTATCAATCGCCTCATTTTTGCTTTTTAGCAAGTACACATAATAGAATTTAGTGCAATGATCAACAAAGGTGATGAAGTACTTGTTGCCATCACATGATTGTACGACTTTCAAGTCACACACATCACTGTGTACTAAATCAAGGGTCGGTACTTCTTTCAACAGAATAAAATGAAGTCCTTGTCAATTTTGATTCTACACAAGTTTCACACTTGTGATTTGGATTAATCTTGAAAGATGGTATGTGATCTAACTTGATTAATCTACACAAAGAGTCAAAATTCACATGACTTAGTCTACCATGCCATAATTCAGGGGGACTAAAGCATATAAGCAGAAGAAAAAGATTTCTCATTCATTTTTTGGATAATTGTCATTACATTGAGCTTAAACATGCCGCCCAACATATACCCCTTCCACACATAGACTCTACTCTTGGTTAACACGGCCTAATCAGACTCAAACACCATGAGGAAGCTATGCTTGCTTAAGAGAGACCCCGAGACAAGGTTCTTACGAATGTCCAGCACAAACATGACATCATTCAGAGTCAGTTCTTTTCTTGAAGTCAAGGCACCAAAACATGTTTAGTCCAAACAAGTTACTTTGAAGTCAATAGTCTTACTATTAGGAAACACAAATCCTGTGGAAGCCGAATTTCTTTGGACCAATAGAGACGAATGGACTAGTACGGCCCAGAACATAACCTCTATTCGGCATTGATCCTAGTCAATTGAAGAGCCGAATAAAATAGTCGGCATTCCAACTAGTAGAACAAAGGCCGAGTAGAAGTACATGTAAAGGATCAGGAATGGGCCAGCCCTAAGACCCAAAGGGCATGTTTGATTGGGTGGATTAGAGTATGGGATTGGGATTATTAATTCGTGAGCCCAATTATCCTAGGTTTGTTTTAACATTTTGGTTTAGGATTATTAATCCAACGGATAATTAATCCAACAAATTTGTAGGATTATTAGTAATGGGGTAGGGGTGGGATTATTAATCCAATGGATATTAATCCAATTGGATAGTGAATACCACACTAATTTAATAGGATTATTAATACTTCACTATTAATCTTTTGAATCAAACATGACCAAAGAGAATACTATAAATACAGGGTCTTCAGTCAGAGAAAGGTATGTAAGAACTAGCAAACTTAACTTAAGATACAAGTAATCAAGAGAGTATACACTGACTTATCTGTCGGAGTGCTAATTATGGCACCCCCGACCGGAGTGTTCATTCATTTTTAGGTGACTAGCTGAAGGTCACGAGCGTCCCCCAGGATCCGAAGAGTATTTCCAAACCATTATCCCCACAATTGGCGCCGTCTGTGGAAATACTCAAATACATCCATGGCGGGCGTAGCGGAAGACCCTACGATAGTCACTGACGAAACCACACGGAGAGATGACCTCACTCCAACAAACATGCTTGGACCAGAGACGATCGCCGCAAGGCGCGCTTTGAACTTTGCCTCACCCTCGACTTCAGTACATGAGACAATGCAAGCGATCATGGAACAAGCAAAGCAAAACGAACAGAGGTTGGAGAATATGATCGCTGAGAATGAACATCTCCGTCAGGATTTGGCCTTGGAAGTGGCAAAGTCCAAACAAGCTGTACGCCCAGATCCGGAACGACCTCTGAGGGCAAGTGGTTGATGGCCTCGAGCCCAACAACAAGACACTGATAGCGACTCCAACTCATTATCCCCGGAGCCCAAGAAGAAGGGACGAACCGAAACTACCAGCTCCTCTGAAGAAAGTCCACGTATAAGGCATAAGCGAAGAAGAAAAAGTTCAGATGAAGAAAACCAGCACGATCCCTTTATACGATGGATTGTAAGGGCAGTGTTACCCAAAAAATTCAAAGCACCGTCATTCACCTTATACGACGATAAATCAGACCCCATTGATCACATCCGCCATTACAAACAAGCCATGACGCTGCATGCAGACGACGAGGCTTTCATGTACAGAATATTTTCGAGTAGTTTGGGACCACTAGCTGTCAGGTGGTATTATAAACTGGAGCCGACTTCGATCAAGAGCTTCCACTAACTCCAAAAATCCTTCAGGGCAAGGTTTATCACTAATGAGGTCTAGCTAAAGCAAGCCGACTCCCTCTGGGCAATGCAGATTCAATCGGGCGAAACCCTTCATGCGTATTCGGCGCAGTATTGGGAGTGTTTTAATCTGGTAGATAATGCTTGCAATGACTCCATGGTCATTACCGCCTTCAAGATGGGATTACATCCCGACAGTGCCCTCCACAACTCTTTGACCAGACAGCCCCCCAAAACAGTCTGGTCGTTGATGAAGAAAGTTGAGGAATATTGTAAAGTGGAAGATGACGCCTTACGGATTAAAGTCGAGAACGTGACCAACAAGACGGCTCCTTCTACAATTGCTGAGCTGTTAAACTCTCTACCACCTCAGAGCCCTGAACCGCGGCATCGGGCTAAACGAGACAAGAGACGGGATTCTCGCCGATCGAACGACCAATGCCCCCACCAAGCAAACGAACAACTGTAAGTCGATGGCAGGCGCACAAGGCGTGCCGACAAGAAATACATAGAGTTGTCAGAGCCGATTTGCGTGGTTATGTCCAAGATCCAATATCTTCTGTTCTTCAAATGGCCGTCCAAAATGGTGGGACCTCCCGAGACCAGAAGACAGGATAGGCGGTGCGAGTATCACAAAGATCACGGCCATGATATTGAGAGTTGTTACGCATTGAAGGATCACTTGGAGGAATTGGTACAAGATGGTCGGCTACAACAGTACATCCGAAAAGGCAGCTCAGCCAAAGCAATGGCCTTAAGACAGGATTCTCCTCCACTCGTCATGATTCACATGATATACAGCCTGCCAATGTCATCCGCGGTGCACATGATTCAGTCGAATCGCGACCCTCAAAATCAACTCACTCCAGCTAAACGGCCCCATGAAGCTGCGTGCATTGCTTTTAATGATTCAGATTTGGCCGGAGTGACACTCCCCCACATCGATCCCTTGGTAATCGAGTTACGTATAAACCGATTCATCGTTGAGCGCGTATTCATTGATCCGGGGAGCACACCGGAAGTTATGTATTACAAGACATTCACTAAACTCGCTTCTCCGAATCGGATCTCTCTCCGGCACCTTATCCACTATTCGGCTTCAACGCCAATCCAAAATACCTGTTGGGAAAAATCACACTACCCGTTCGAGCAGGTTCCCAAATAGTGGAAGTGGAATTTTTGGTCGTCAAGCTACCGTCGCCGTTTAATCTCATGATGGGGCGAACTTGGTTGCACACCATGCAAGCCGTGCCAAGTACGTATCATCAACTGCTACGTTTCCCGACAGAACGCGGTATTGAACAAATCTGTGGCCCCCAGAAATTAGCACAAGCATGTTATCTCCTCGCTGGAAAGACGCCAAAGGAGTTGCAAGTGAATTCCATTGAGGTGCCGGATTGGGAGAGCCTCGACGATGTTGGACGGCTCCCAAGTGAAAAGGCCACGGAAGGCCTAGACCGAGTTGAAACCGACGGAAGCCCAGGCAAGTTCTTCATCGTTGGCGACTCCCTGAATCAAACCGACAAACAGCAGCTAATTTCTTTCCTGCTCAGCAACCTTGATGTCTTTGCGTGGACTCCATATGAGATGCCGGGTATAGATCCATCCGTTTCACTGCACCATTTGAATGTTGACCCTAAGTGCAAGCCGATCATTCAGAAAAGCCGGCGGTCAGCCGCAAAGCACATTGCCGTCGTTGTTGAGGAGGTTGACAGGCTGCTTGACGCCGGGGCAATCAGGGAAGTGACTTACCCTACATGGCTCTCTAATACAGTGGTTGTGAAGAAGAAAAATGGGACTTGGCGAGTGTGCATCGATTTCACGGACCTAAACAAAGCCTGCCCCAAGGATTGTTTTCCCCTACCCAGAATTGACCAACTTGTAGATGCAATGGCACGCCATCAACGTATGAGCTTCCTCGATGCTTATAGAGGCTACCATCAAATCACCATGCATCCAGAGGACCAAGACAAAACTGCATGCCTCACCCCAAGAGGAACCTACTGCTACAAGGTTATGTCTTTTGGGCTGAAGAATGCAGGGGCAACCTACCAAAGACTGGTCACTGTCATGTTCAAGGAGCAACTCGGCCACACTATGGAAGTGTACATTGACAATATGGTGGTCAAGTCCAAGGAAGAGCAGAATCATATAGCCGATCTAGAAGAGACATTTGGCATTTTACGTAAATATAGAATGAAGCTAAACGCTTCCAAATGTGTGTTTGGGATCGGCTCTGGCAAATTCTTGGGTTACATTGTCAACCACCGAGGAATCGAAGCCAACCCAAGGCAAATCATAGCAATCCTAGAACTCGGCTCCCCTCAATCGGTCAAGGAAGTTCAGAAGTTAATGGGGATGGCCGCCACACTCAACAGGTTCATCAGTTGTTCCACGGACCACTGCCGACAATTCTTTCATACACTACGGTAGGGCAAGGCTTTTGAATGGTCCGCCGAGTGCGAAGCTGCTTTCAACGGCCTTAAGACCTACCTCCGATCAGTTCCACTCTTGACAACACCTTCGGCTGGTGATCCGCTCATTTTGTATCTGGCAGTTTCTGACCGGGTCGTCAGCGCCGTACTGATAAAGGAAGAAATGGGGGAGCAGCGGCCAGTGTATTATGTGAGCAAGGCAATGGTTGATGCCGAAACTTGCTACCTTCCATTGGAAAAACTCATTCTGGCTCTTGTCATGGCAGCAAGAAAACTGATGCATTACTTCCAGGGGCATATCATCGGGGTGCTAACAGATTACCCCCTCTGATCAGTACTACGAAGTGCAGAAGCGTCAGGACGCGTTTCAAAGTGGGGTCTTGAACTTGGCCAATACGATATTCAGTTTTTACCTAGAACCTCAATCAAGGGACAGGTACTTGCCGACTTTGTTGCCGAATTCACAGGGGGTCTTACCGACTTCAAGTCTGATGAAATTCAACCTAAGCCGAACTGGAGAATTTATATTGGGGACATTTGGCAGTTGTACTGGGATGGATCGTCCAATCAACGGGGCAGTGGAGTCAGAGTAGTAATCATGACTCCCGATGGCACAATAATTGAGCAGGCCGTCAAGCTCGGCTTCGAAGCATCAAATAACGAAGCCGAATATGAAGCCCTTCTAACCGGTTTGCATAATGCACATCTTCTGGTGCTCGGCATTTGCTTGTATTTTGCGATTCAAAACTGGTGATCAACCAACTAAAGGGGGAGTACGCGGCAAGAAATGACCGTATGGCGGCTTACATGAAAACGGCTAACTCCTTGCTGGCAAAATTTGACCATCAAGAATTGAATCAGATAACACGTGATCAGAACACACATGCAGATGCCCTGGCTTGCCTAGCCTCCGCCATTAACTCAGAAATTAAATGGACCATCGAAGTAGGTTTCATCCCGAAGCCGAGCATTGGCCCTTCGGAGGAAGTCCAGGTCAGTGTTATAGAATTTGGACCGAGTTGGATGGATCCCATTGTTGTATTCTTGTCTTCTGAACAGCTTCCAAAGGATAAGAAAAAAACACACAAGCTACGAAACAAAGCCCTGCGATACTACTTGGATCCGCAAGGAAAGCTTTACAAAAAATCCCTTTCTGGTCCATACTTGGAATGCGTGCATCCGGACAAAGTCGAAGAGCTTCTGACTGAAATACATGAAGGCAGTTGTGGCCCTCATTCTGGCGGGCGCTCTTTGGCTCATCGAGCCGTGACACAGGGGTATTACTGACCGACAATGAGAGTCGATGCCGAATGTTACGTGAAAAAGTGTGAACAGTGCGAGAAGTTCTCTCCTTTGACCCACCTGCCTGCTGAAGAGTTAAGCTCTATAACCAGTCCTTGGCCGTTCGCCCAATGGGGACTTGACATCGTTGGACCACTGCCTCGTGCCCCGGGTAACAAGCGATTTTTGATTGTCGCGACAGATTATTTTACAAAATGGGTAGAAGCGGAGCCACTAACGCACATCCAAGATACCGACGTGAAGCGTTTCATTTGGAGAAATATCATAACACGATTTGGCATTCCAAGAGCACTCATTTCAGACAACGGCACCCAGTTTGATTGTGGCGTCTAGGGGTGTGCGCGGTGCGATTTGGTGCGGTTTAAGAGAAAAATAGAAACCGTATGGCAGGTGGCAGATTGATACAAATATCATTAGAATTTGCCATTTTTCTTATCAAAAACCGGCGGTTCGGTTGGCAAGTAATGGCAGATTTGCCTTGGCGGTTCGGGCGGATTGGCGATTTATAAAAATATAATTCAAATTATAAAACTTGAATCAAAGAGTAAAAAGATCTAATTTATAAATTAACTGAAATAGCCAAAATTAAAATATTCATCTAATGTAACATCAAACATTAACAAACTAGTAAATTAAAAATCCAACACTTTAAATAAATTATACAATAACAATTTAACAAGACCATAAATACTAGAAAAAGTTTTAATTTTTTTTTAAAAGTTAATCTAAGTTCAACATAGTTCACAACCAATCCAACATAATTTCTCATCCATTCTCTATTACAATATAAAAAAATTATATAAATATTATTTTAAATTCTGAACCTACCACTGTATATAAAAAGAAAATTAGTCTGGTAAAGAACAATTAGAGTAGCTCAACCTCTTGTAGAATGTGGACATCAGTGATGGCATTAGCCTTCAAAAATAAGTATATGTTTTTCTCATTAGTCTCACTGAGTTTCCTTGACCATCATCCAAAGCTATAATTTACCCACTAACTTTTCGCTTCCTATTTCATTGAGGGCTGCTATATTTAAGTGAAGAAAATAATAATTAATATATAGAAGTTCTCTTTAAATATTTAAGCAGAACACACCACATCTTTATCTTTCCTCTATTTATATATCTTTAATTAATGTAGTTTTATTTTTTTGGGTTAATTACACTAATTTATTGCAGCTCAAAAATCCTACCATATATATCCTCTAAATAAATAAATAAAATCATGCCATGTATTACTCCTATTTATATTAGTTTATTCCTTTTTTAAACTTTTGAAGAATTTACTTAAAAATAAAAATACTTTTACTAATTTAAAAACAATTTCACCTAAACAGGATATATATTATATATAGAGCACTAAGCAGGATATATGTTATATATTATATATATATATATGTATAATGTATACAGACCAAGTGCAGGATATATATATTATATATATATATATATAATGTATACAGAACAGAGAGAGAGAGTAGCAAAAGAAAAGAGAGAAAGAGAGAGCATCGAGAGAAAAGAGCAGCGCGAGAAAGGGACTAACAGCATTTGATCGGCACAGCAGCAGCGGTGAGGAGAGGAGATGCTAACAGATCAACGACGGTGAGGAGAGCTGGCGGTGGTGAGGAGAGTAAGCCGATCGACGATGAATCTGTGTGTGTGAATCGATGAAAGGTTGTACACAGTAGCGGCGTCGTCTCTGTGTGTGTGTGAATGAGATGAAATTGAAATGTGTTGGGTGTTAATTAGGTTTAATTGAGAAATTATTGTGTGTGTGTGTGTGTGTGAGAATATGTATGGTAGATATAATCTGTGGCTGGATTGCACTTGGTCTGTGGGTGTATAACATGGGATTTTTTTTCTTTTTGAAACATAGGTAGGTCGGGTCGGTTAGACCTGCGGGTTGGGCAGTTCCACCCGCCACCCGCATCGACCCGCCAGTTCTGGTACTCCAACCCACCCAACCCGCCCGCCAAGGTTGAAATTTTGCGCGGTTCGGTGCGATTCGGAGCGATTTGGTGCAGTTTTGACGGTTTTGGCAGTATTATGCACAGCCCTAGTGGCGTCTACCGAGAGTTGTGCAGCAAGTATGGTATATGGCCTTACTTTTCCATGCCGGCTTATCCTCAAAGCAATGGTCAAGCTGAAGCCTCTAACAAATCCATCTTAGACGGCATCAAGAAAAGGCTGGAGAGAAGCTAAAGGCAAATGGGTCGAAGAATTGCCGAGTGTGTTGTGGCTCATCGAACACGCGAAGGCGATCTACTGGGGAAACGCCGTTTGCTCTATGCTTTGAACCCAGGCAATCATACCCTTGGAGATCGGCCTCCCAACCTTGAAATCGAAAGTTTTGATATGGGCCAAAACGACATGATGCTGGCCTTGGATTTGATTCTGATTGAAGAACGAAAAGACCGTGCCCTTGCATCCATGGCGCGGTATTAGCAGCA
>JAPPVO010005426.1:0-28995 GCA_030407325.1 Camellia japonica | reverse complement strand
ACCCTAGAACCAAAACGCATCACGGATGAACCCATACAAACCCTAATTGACCCCGGAAGCTTAAAAATCACTTCTAACACTCTAATATTAATTATTTAACTCTTAAATTTTAGATTAATCACTCTAAACCTTAACTTTCGATTTTCATAGTTTTCGTTCGGTTGTTTACCTTTAAATTTCAAAGCAAGATAATACAAACCGAATTATTTTTCCTAACACTAATTTATTAGCTCTTCACTTGAAATAGATACGTTAATTGAGCCCAAGCCCTCACATTTTTATTAAATCACAAATTGACCCCAAACAAGTACCATTATATATTTATATATACACTTGTACCCTAAAATCTTTTTTAACATTATATTTTACAATTTTCAAAATTTGTACACAAAAAAAATATATAAAATAAGTCTCTCAAATCACTATTTATGGCCAGCCATGTAGATATGATGAATGTACTTTTTAAGACAATTTTGCATGATTTAAGGAAGAAAATCTTTGACTTGGTACAAACTTATATATATATATATATATATATGCAACTAGGTTGGTTTGATTAGGAGAAAAACCTTAACTAGATCATATTTAGGAACCTAATTAAGACCTTTAATCCACCACTATTCCATTGAATTCAAACTAAATCCAAACTATCCAATCCAATTCCAACCAAGGGGCATTTAGGATATTTTGCACCAAATTCATTATATAAACAACTCCTTCCCTAGCATTTTAACTACAAGAACAACACTTATACACACTATATTCAGCTGAGAGAGAATAAATGAACACTACAGAATAAAGCACATTCGGCGACCAAATTTCCCAACTAAAAAAAATTTGATCGCTGAAAGTATAGCTTTCAGCGACCAAAACAGCATTAGTTGCCAAAAGTAAAGCTTTTTGGCAACTAAACAATTTTAGTAGCCAAAAGTCTACAATTAGCGACTAAAAATAAGTTTGGTCGCTGATTATATGGGTTTTAGTGACTGAAAATTTTTTAGTAGCCCAAAGTAAAGCTTTTTTGCGACTAAAAAAATTTAGTAGCCAAAAGTCTACAATTGGCAACTAAAAATAAGTTTGGTCACTGATTATATGGGTTTTACTGACTAAAAAAATTTTAGTAGCCAAAAGTAAAGCTTTTTGGTGACTAAAAAAATTTTAGTAGCCAAAAGTCTACAATTATAACAAAAAAATAAGTTTAGTCGCCAAAAGTGGTCATTTTTAGCGACTAAAATTATTTTGGTCGCTAAAAGTTAATTTTTTTTTATTTTGCTATTAAATAGTTTATTTTGCATAAATTATGTAATAAAATAATTATATTTATACATATACTTTTGTATTAATATGGATGTATGTACTATATAAATAATATATGTCACATATACAATCATGTGGTGCTATAGAGGCGTAGTGGGAAGAGTGTGGTGCGTAAGGTTTATGGTGCGGGAGGTTAGCGGTTTGAGTCTCCGCAAGAGCGGCTCAAATTGTTTTACAATGATTTTTTTTTTTTTTTCTTCACATTTGAAGCTTTTTGCAACTAAAGGTGTTGGTCGGCGATTCCTTGACTATTGGCGACTAAAACATTGGTCGGTAAATGTATAATTTTAAAGAAATATAATTGACTATTGGAGACCAAAATTTTGGTCGCTAAAGACTTGCTTTTTGCCGACCAAAGGTTTTTTGGTCGGCAAAACCCTCCAAGACCTTTCCCGACAGGGTTTTGGCGACAAACGAAGTGACCAAAATTTTTGGTCGCAGAATGTCATTCACAACCAAAAAACTAAAAATTGGCGACCAATATTTTAGTCGCTAAAAGTGACTTTTTTTTGTAGTGGAAGGAGGGTGAGCTTGGTACCAATTCCAATAACCCTCAAGTAAGCCACAACATAACTCTCTCATTCATTTTCCTTTTTCAAATACATGTTATTAGAAGTTTAAAATGGTATTTTCAGATGTGTTCTAATGGTATTCTTGTGTTAAAAATGAAAGAAGTTGAGTCTTGATTCTACCATTTTTCTATTTTTCTTAATCAGTATAAGACTACATTTTTCCATATCAATCTCTCAAAATTTTCAAAGGCACACCTTCACCTTAAATTTCTGAGTTTAATACATATTATTTAGCATGTTTTCATCACAGGAGAAATGGAAAATTTCCACTAGCTGATCTCTTTTCTCACCAACTTTCTATTTTAAAGAACTGTGCCATAAAAATTTAATTTGCGAATAATCGATGAACTAAGGGCTTTATTATAATAACTCAAAATTTAGGGACCTAATAAGGTTTACAAAAGTTAGGGGTCTCACAACTTATACATTTATAATTTTTTCCCCAGTTTTACCAAAATGTAATTTCCCTTTACTCACTACAAGAAAAAACACTTTTGGTGATCACCTATTTTTTTTTGTCGCAAATAGTCCACTTTCTGCGACTAAAATTTAACTTTTGGTAACCACAATTTTTTGGTCGCGGAAAATCACCTTTTGGCGACCAAAAAAAAGGTTGGTCGCGGAAAGTATACCTATTGGCGACCAAAGGATTTTTTGGTTGCGGAATATCACCTTTTGGCGATCAAAAAAAAGAGTTGGTCGCGGAAAGTATACCCTTTGGCGACCAAAAAAAAAGTTGGTTGCGGAAAGTATACCTATTGGCGACCAAAGGCTTTTTTGGTCGCAAAAGATTACTGTACGGGGAGCAAATATTTAGGCGAGCTCGTACTCCTTTCTTCCAAGCTCCTGCCTGTCCGATCGACCTGCGAGCACAACGGCGGTGAGCTACCTGGCGGTGTGTGGCCGGAAAACCCCTCCGACGATCAAGTTAGAACACACACACAGGCGATAGATAGAGAGAAGGGAGAGTGTAGAGTGTTGATCTCACCAAATGTTCATCTGTCCCAACATGGGCGACACAGACATGCTTATATACGTTCTGCGCCCTAAACCTACTCCTATTAGTCTCTCGACATGTGGTGCTGCTATCCCATCTTTCAGCACAAATCCAGCTGAACATATAGCGACCCCGGTCTTTTCCCTTTTGATTATT
This sequence comes from Camellia japonica, assembly GCA_030407325.1. NCBI lineage: Eukaryota > Viridiplantae > Streptophyta > Magnoliopsida > Ericales > Theaceae > Camellia > Camellia japonica. Next base: position 25,953 of record JAPPVO010005426.1, on the reverse strand, counting down.
GTATCCGGACTTATGTTCCGTAGATTCCATTGTGGTGTTATTGTTGTTGTCATCCTTTAATTCTATTTGATTGAGTTTTAGGATGTGTTGGGCGTGTTTCGAACAGTTGGGTTGAGCCTTGGTCTAGATGATTGGTGCCCAGTTTTTAGCCTTTCCGCTCGAGCGGACATTCCTGCGCTCGAGCGGGGTTTACACTCTTCCAGCATTTTTGGTCCCTGCAAAACTTCTGCAGGTGAGAGTTTTACGCTCGAGCGGGTTTTTATACGCTCGAGCGGGTTGAGCTCGAGCGGTATTGTTGGCGCTCGAGCGGGTAGTGTGTTCTCCGCGTGGGTTCTGGAATGGGGGAATCTACGCTCGAGCGGACCTTGTTTTTGTTCTTTACGCTCGAGCGGTGTGTTGTACGCTCGAGCGGGCCTGTCCAGCTTATATAGGCAGCAGCGGGTTTTTAATCAGTTTTTTTTATCTTCTTTCAGATTCCAAACCCTAGATTACGAGTTCTCTCTCTCCTAACTCATCTTCTCTCTTAGGATTGATCTATTTAGAGTGTGTATCTACCCTAGTTCCTTCATTAAAAAGGTAGATGAGAGTGGGGGCTACATTTTAATCTGAGAAATTGTTGGTTTGGAGCACTTTGGAGTTTTGGGCATCATCTTCATCTTCTCCTTTTTAAGTTATTTCTTCGAGGTAGGGATTTCCTACTCCATTTATACGTTTTAATCCTAAGTGGTGGTATTTTGGTATGTGGGGGTAGGGTAGTAATTTTGGGAGAAACCTTAAGGTTTTGTCATAGATTAATTTATATAATTAATTTAAAGGAAGATTGTGATATTGGGTTAAATTCATGAGATTGGGGAATTTAGTGGTTTATTGTGGTATTTGGTAGTTTAAATACTTACCTTAGAGAATATTGAAATTATTGAAATTACATTTATTGTAATAGTTATTTCTTGCTTAGAAATAATTGTTTTGGGCTATCGGTAGAGGATAGCCATTGATTGTTGTAGACCTTGCATGCGGCTTAGGTATAACTGAAATTGAGTCAATTGTTTGACTGTTGAGTTAATACAGAACATTCGTGTATTAATTATGTGTTGTATATGGCAAGTATTGATTATGTTGCATATGCATTTGTTTTTGGAGGAGATAGGGGATGAACTCCACGGTTTAGGGGAAGATAGGGGATGTACCTCTAAACCGGACTTGTTGGGAGGAGATAGGGGATGGACTCCAGTAGCATCACTCATGTGTGTGCTTAATTATAATAGAAATATTTCTATTTGTTGTTGATATGATACATCACCACCATGTGTATCAGTTGGGAAGTATGGAAGTGAATTTGATTGTGATTGATATAATACCAACATGTGTATTCGTTATGTTAGGTTTAACTTGAATTGTTATTCCTGTTGAATTGGAAGTATTGTTAATAAAAGATGAAACCCCAGTTGAGTTATTTGGCCAGGTTCTGAGCCATAAATGGAAGGTGAATTATGCCATAGACATTGTGTCATAGGCAATGTAGACATTCGTGTCATGAATTTGTAAATTGATTATCCGGTGTTAACCATGTATCAGATGCTACTGCTTTAGTTAATTCATATGCTTGGTTTAGTGTTTCTCTACTGGGCTGTGGCTCACCCTATATGGGAACTTCATTTTCAGGTTCAGGTGGTTCATTACCTCCAAGGACTTAGCTTGTGAGGATTTGGACTCGGAGATTCGTCTTTTTATTTATTTGTTTTTATTTGATACATGTAAACATCCAAGCCTAGGGCTTTATTTATATTGAGTTAGAACTCTTATTTCTTTGTGTCCAAGTGTTGGCTTGGCAAGATGTAAGCCCGTAGGGCATTTATTTTGATGTTACATGTAATGCTTTTATTTAGTAATACTCTGATGGATAATAGAATGTTTCGTTTTCTATTAATGCATGTTAATCTTATATATATAATATGGGTTTTATTTTGAGGGCGTTACAGAACATCACCTACTTAAACTGCCAGTCCACTCTACTGGGAGCTCGGCAGCCGGGATGTTGCATCTCGGCTTCCTACGGCCATGCTGCACTTCACACCGAAATGCTCTAATAACCGAGCTCTGTAAAAGCCGAGCTCGGGTGCATTCCGGCAAAGCCGAGCTTGAAGTAGGGCATGCCGGTTAACCAAAGGCCTTCATGAAGAGCCACGGGTGCGTGCCTTCCGACCGAGCAACGCACGAACCGTGGAACCCTGTGACGCTGCGAACATCTCAGCCGAACCCTCACTTGATCGGCTTTCGTACCAACAAGTCCAAGTAGCACGGTTCCATACGTCCTTTGCCATTACCGAGAAAAAATCCCTTCTGGATAGGCCCAGGCTACCACGGCCCAAAGGTGTTCGGCCCACAATTTGTCCGGCATTACCACGGCCCAATCCAGATCATAAATCTCCCTCTCAATTACCTTTTGGCAACCAAAAAAAAAAAGTTGGTCATGGAAAGTATACCTATTGGCGACCAAAGGCTTTTTTGGTCGCGGAAGATTACCCTTTGGCGACCAAAAAAAAAAATTGGTCGCGAAAAGTTATGGCGGGATAAATTTAAAAAAAAAATATACTACTGTAGTTACATGTTATTTTTCTGTTTAGGCATTAAAAGTTTTATAAAATAATATATAACCCGATTTTTATGGGTTATATATTTTTCCTGCCAAATATGAGCATGTTATTGGCAGAGTGGATTGGGTGCATGGTGACTCCTTGGTCAGCAGTTCAAGTCCCAAGCAGCACAAAAGAATTATTTTTTTTGGGTCAAGGCACTAACTTTTGGCGACCAACTTATCTTTGGTCGCTAAAAGTTCCCTTTTGGCTAATATGAATTAGACTTTTCGCGACCAAAAAAGTTGGTCGCGAATGGTCACTTTTAGCAACCAAAGGCTTTTTTGGTCGTAGAAAACTATCTGTCACGAGGCTTTAGCGACCAACTCGCGACCAACATATTTTGGTCGCGAAAAGGTTTTAGCGACCAAATATGGTACTTTTCGCGACCAAAATGTTGGTCACGGAAAGTGTTTTTTCTTGTAGTAACTTGTTCAACAATCCAAATTTCAGGTTGTCAGTCCTCTATTCTATTATTCTAATAGTCAAATTTCAAGATTTCAATTGTTAAAAGATTTTCGAGAGAGAGAATAAGCTCAATATATTATTGTGTAATGACCTTCCATATTTAGTGTATATACTCTCTTATATATAGGAGCTCATTGTACTTGGTCATTACACAATAATATATAGATATTATTCTCTCTTTCTACAATACTTTAACATAAGTTATTTGTTATTTTTGTTTTGGGGTACGTAATTGATTATTCTAATCTCTATAATTATCTTTATTATATATATATATATATATATATATTAAAAACAATAACAATAAAAGTAGAGGAGAAGTGAAGATTAAGAACTAAAAACTACCTAAGTATGAACATTTTCGTTATTTAGGATTGATTATCACAACCTGGGGAGATTGGAGCAGATGTAATCCATAGAATTAAGATGGAGTGGCCTAAATGGAAGAGTACATCTAAGGTATTGTGTAATAAACGAGTACCTACTAGAATCAAAGAAAAGTTGTATAGAATGGCTATTAGACTAGATATATATGAGACAGAATGTTGGGCAACTAAGAAATAACATATAGATAAGATGAGTGTTGTTGAGATGAGAATGTTAAGGTGGATGTGTGGCAAGATTAGAAAAAACATAGTTAAGAATGAATATATTTGTGAATGGGTAGGAGCAGTACTGATAGAAGATAAGTTGAGAGAGAGCAGATTAAGATGGTTTGGTCATACAACTGAGACCAATAGAGACAGTAGTGGAGAGATGTGATACAGTAACGGTAGATGAAAGTGTTAGGGGAAGGGGCAAATCTAAATTGACGTAGGCTAGAGTAGTAAATAAAGATATTGATCTCACTAATCTAACTAGCCAAATGGTCGTTAATACAGTCGAGTGTAGAAAAATGATTCATGTAGTCGACTCCATTTTATAGGACTTAAGACTTAATTTAGTTTGGTTTAGTTATATATATAAGGGAACGGAAGCAGGAAGTAGCACTAAAATGACAATAATAAACGGAAAACAGAAAACAGTTTAACAATAACTTTAAATAAACATTAATAAAACTTACAATTGTTTACTGGAATAAAGCAAGCAGTTTTTCAAAATACATAATTTATAAACTGAAAACAATTTTCGAAAATATAAAATTACAGAGAAAGCTATTTTCTTGAGGAAGGAATGCTCTCAATTTTTCTAACTCTTCTTTATTAATTACTAATCCTTGATTAGATATTGAGGGCAAAGTTGTTGACCTAGAACTGACTGAAGAGTTATTTCTAAATAATCAACTCATTTTTCTTTAATTAAACTGTTTTACTGGAATCTTAATACATTGTTTAAATTTATCATGTTTCACATACTAGGCTTTCACACATACCCATTTCGGAGGACCCCTAAAATCCAACACTGCCTAACTAAAGGACTGACCAAGGGCAGGGACGAAGATTGGGTGGCTAGTAACAAAGTGGAAAACACAGATATAAATTTGACAGATTAAGATGACTGGAAATAGATTAACAGACAGAAAATAGAGTTGACTCAACAGAAGTAGCAAAGCAGTAAGTAAGAGACAGCAACATAACTTTGGCTCTGATACCAAAGGGAACGGAATAGAGGGAATGTGCATGATGTAACTCACTATCCACTCTGTAAAAATTCTCGGGTAAGAAAATCAGGAATAGAATTTTGGCAACCAGGTATATATTCAATTTCAAAATAAAAAATACTTAAAATAGATTGCCAACGAGCAAAAATTTGCTTACTAGCAAAATTTTGAACATCTTTTTCTAAAACATATTTAGCAGATTTGCAATCAACACGAAGTAAAAAATTTTGATTTAAAATATTATCTTGAAATTTACTAATACATAAAACAGTAGATAAAATTTCTTATTTAATAGTACTATAATTTTTTTGTGCTTCATTCCAGACACCAGAATGATAACGAACAATTTGTTTAGATGACTGAGGAGTAATTTTTTAGAGAAGGATGCCACCATAACCAATATCAGAGGCATCAGTCTGAATAATTTTGAATGAATTTTCAGTAAGAATACCAAGATAAGGAAAAGACTTGACATATTGTTTAACCTGTTTAACAATAGCAGTATGAGTATAAGACCAAGGATGAGGATTGTCTTTTAACCGATCAAACAGAGGTTGATAAGTTTTCCTAAGGTCTTTGTAAAATTCAGCAATATAATTTAGTGATCTTAAAAAACGTTGTAGTTGAGTTTTATCTAAGATTCATCAAGAAATTTAGACGCAAATTCAATGGAACGACTAATAGGTAAAATAGTATTCTGGTGAATATCATAACCTAAAAATCTGACTTTGGTTTGAAACAATTTAACCTTAGGAGCAAAAATGACTAGACCATGACTCTTAATGGTATAAAACAATGCAGTAAGATGTTTCCAGTATTCACTAATTGATTTTGAAAAAATAAGAATATCATCTATATAAACTATGGAAAAATGACTAAATGGATTGAAAATATCATTCATTATATTTTGAAATTCACTAGGAGCATTTTTTAACCCAAATGGCATGACATTCCATTCATAGTGACCAAAAGGTGTAGTAAAAGTAGTTTTATATTTATCTTTAGGATGAATTTGTATTTGCCAAAAACCACTTTTTAAATCAAATTTACTAAAAATAACAGCTTGACTAAGTCTTTTAATCAAATCTTTTTTATTAGGAATAGGATATCGAATCCATTCTAAAACTTTATTTAATGGTTTATAATTGATGACTAAGCGATGGACACCTCGTTCTAATTCAACATTTTTATTCACATAAAAAGCAGGACATGACCAAGGTGATTTACTTGGACTAATTATTCGATTTTTTAATAATTCATTGATTTCTTTTTTACACATTTCAAGTAATTCATGATTCATTTGAATAGGTCTAGATTTAGTAGGAATTTGACTTTCTTGAAAATTCTTAATATATGGTAATGTGACCACATATTTTTTCCTATGCCAAAATGCAGTAGATAAAGTAGAACAAACAGTAGTTTCTAATTTTAATTTAAATTCATTAATTTGAGAAATAATAACTTGATTAGTTAATTGTTGATCAATTCTTTTGTAATTAATTTCTTCTTTAAGATATCTTAAATGACGAGTTAATCGATTAATCGTTTGAGAAATAGAACAATCTTTTAATTGATTTAATTCTAATATTTCAGGAGGAGATAAGAATTTAAAAGTAACATGTTGGCCTAAAACATGAGTAGTTATTCCTTCACTAAAGGTGGTAAATGGGTATAGTAAAAATATAAATGGTGTTCCTAAATAACTTTATCAGTCATATTTTTAACCAAAACAAAGGAAGTTTTAAAGCAAACATTATTTTGACATATATGAACTTTAGGTATTTTATATTTAATATGCATTTTACTACCATTAGCAGAAGTTAATTTTTCACGACATTTTTCATAATATTTAGTAGGGAGTAATCCTTCTTGAATACAATTAAGATCGACACTAGTATCAATTAAAGCGATAACATCTATTTCAAAATTATTAATAACTATTTTAATTTTAGAATACCATTTTTGAATATGGATTTTATTAAGGAGATTTAACCCATTATCTTCATGATTATGAGATTGAGATTGATGTGATCGATTATCAAATAAAAGATTATCAGGGTTAGTAGGTTCATCAGATTCATGTTCAGATTCTGACGCAGCGGAATAAATCACACGAGACTAGATATCGTTCTAGTAGACGAGAATTCTTGAATCCACAAGAACACCCTTGAATCCATAAGGAGATAGAAGAAAAGCTCTTTAAAATATTATTGAATGAATAAAAATTACATATGCTTGTAGGCTTATTTATAATAGACTAAACCTAATACTTGTAGGAAAAGTGATTCCAAATAAACTAGGAAACTTAAATCAACACAAATTAAGAAATCTAAGAGAACTAGGAAACCTAAGAGACTAAAAATTCTAAACTATTTAAAATCCTAGTCAAAAACCTAATTCTAAATAATAAAATTAAGAAATATAAAAATTATAGAATTTTGTTCTACATCTTTCTTGCCTTTTGTCGGTCCAATTGTTCCAAGAAGTCTTCGGCTACTTGAATCCACAAGAACACCCTTGAATCCACAAGGAGATAGAAGAAAAACTCTTTAAAATATTATTGTTTTCTCTTTGTTAGCGGAATACACGGGGACTAGATATCGTTCTAGTAGACGAAAGAAGCTCTCGAATCCACGAGAAAAATAAAACCTTGAATCCACAAGGAAGAGAAAATATCTTAATATTATTTCTTAAATTTAAGTTCAGCACCTTCGCTCTTGTTGTACCATAAATCAAAAGGTGTGTAACCTTATTGTGGACAGTGGAAGTTGTGAAAATTTTGTGGCTAAACGATTGGTAATGCACCTGAACTTGTCTCTTGAACCATACCTCTCTCCCTACAGTATTGGCTGGATGAAAAAAGGACCTGCTGTCAAGATAACCGAAGTATGTAAGGTACCTATTTCTATTGGCAAACATTATAAATCCGATGTATTATGTGATGTGGTTGATATGGATGCAAGTCATGTATTACTTGGAAGACCTTGGCAATTTGATGTGGATATTACATTTAGAGGCCGAGACAATACCACTTGACGCAGCGGAATACACGGAGACTAGATATCGTTCTAGTAGACGAAAGGGGCTCTCGAATCCACGAGAAAAATAGAACCTTGAATCCACAAGGAAGAGAAATATTATTGAATAAATGAATAAAAAGTTGTATAAAAGTTGTCTTTGCCATGCGGCTTGCATAGCTATTTATAATAAACTAAATCTAATACTTGTAGGAAAAGTTATTCTAAAATAAACTAGGAAACTTAAATCAACACAAATAAGGAAACCTAAGAGAATAGGAAACTAGAATTCTAAACTATTTAAAATCCTAGTCAAAATCTAATTCCAAAATAATAAAATTAAGAAACCTAATAATTCTAAATTATTTATACTAGATTATAAGAATCCTAATAAAATAATATATCAAAAATATTAAAACTAAAAATATAAAAATTCTTAAAATCTTGTCCTACATCAGACTCCTCTTCTTTGAAAGAACTCGTCCTCGAGTTCATATTAGAGATCTGCCATCTTCCATGCCAAATAAAGAGATATTTTGAATGTTTCAGTTGCTTGCCCCTCTTCCAAAAGTTGTATATAGAAAAGTTATATTTCTGAAAGTTCTTCTCTATATGCTTCAATTGGTTGACAAGATTAATTAGACAAGTATTGAAAATCAAATTAAATTGCTCCACACCAAGAAAATCAACCAAATTTACTTTATGTAGAACTTGCGTGCTCTCTTGATGTTGCACCATCCCAAATTCAATTGATCCTTCAATCATCAACCTTGGAATATCAATTGTATCATCAATCAACTTTTCTAGTGCACATGTCAACTTTATTACCTCATCTTTTATTTTTTCTTTTTCATTGAGTTCAACTAGATCTCCTTTTGCGATCTCATAACCATCGTAATAATCAAGAGATAATAGTTCCGTCATTAGAAGCTCTTGGCTAACTTCAACATTTTTCTCTTGCTTCACCTCTTTATTTTCTTCTTCAAGATTCTTGATCAAAGTAATTTCAGTGACCTCTCTTTCATCAATTTCAACGTTCTCACCATTGTTGAAATCAACTTAATTTTCCACTTCAATTGAATGTCTATTTGGGTCTTCAAAATTTTGAAACATTGAGGTACTCAAAATCTTTTCTTCTTCAATGTGTGGTTGAGCGTAACAAATTTGTTGACCTACAAGACTTGATTGACCCAAACTTGGCAAAACCATAGTCATGTTCCTCGAATAGTCTGTATCCATAATTCCATAATAATTATTGAATTACGAAGAATATTGTGAATCAAAATTACCTTGGAACAACTGTTTTGATTGAAGCTTTCTTTGATATTGTAGATACAATATTTGCCCATGATTTGTTTGAAGGAATCTAGAACTCATCAACTTCTTCATCTTATTTAACAGTTTTTATATTTTTAGTTTTAATATTTTTGATATATTATTTTATTAGGATTCTTATAATCTAGTATAAATAATTTAGAATTATTAGGCTTCTTAATTTTATTATTTTGGAATTAGATTTTGACTAGGATTTTAAATAGTTTAGAATTCTAGTTTCCTATTCTCTTAGGTTTCCTTATTTGTGTTGATTTAAGTTTCCTAGTTTATTTTAGAATTACTTTTCCTACAAGTATTAGATTTAGTTTATTATAAATAGCTATGTAAGCCGCATGGCAAAGACAACTTTTATTAAACTTTTATTCATTCAATATTAAGATATTTTCTATTCCTTGTGGATTCAAGGTTCTATTTTTTCTCGTAGATTTGAGAGCCCCTTTCGTCTACTAAAATGATATCTAGTCCCTGTGTATTCCGCTACGTCAAGTGGTATCAGAGCTCTTTAAATTTAGTTGTATCAAACATTATAAATCCGATGTATTATGTGATGTGGTTTATATGGATGCTAGTCATGTATTACTTGGAAGACCTTGGCAATTTGATGTGGATATTACATTTAGAGGACGAGACAACACGTATGTGTTCAATTGGGGGTCTCATAAAATTGCTATGAGTCCCTTAAAGCAACACACAGTGCCTCCGAAAGTCGAAGCGAAGTCTTTCCTCACTATAACCAATTCAGAGGTCGAGTTTGTAGCAGATGCGAAAACTTCACAAGAGTTATATGCTATGGTTGTGAAAACAATGGTACCTGTGGCCAAGGAGAACACAGTCACACCAATCCCTCAGAAAATTCAACCACTGTTGGAGGAATTCCAAGAGCTTACTGCTGACAAGTTGCCAAATGAACTTCCACCCATGAGGGACATTCAACATCAGATTGATTTCATACCAGGGGCAAGTCTGCCAAACCTACCACACTATAGAATGAGTCCAAAAGAGGGTGAGATCCTGCGGGAGAAAGTCGAAGAATTGATGCGAAAGGGACTTATTCGTGAAAGCCTAAGTCCATGTGCTGTTCCGGCATTATTAACGCCAAAGAAAGATGGAAGTTGGCGAATGTGTGTAGACAACCGAGCCATTAACAAGATTACCATCAAGTATAGATTTCCTATTCCCCGATTAGATGATATGTTGGACATGCTAGAAGGATCAAAGTGGTATCAGAGCAAGGTTTCTCCTGGCTCGATGTCATTTATCAAAAGAGGAAGCACAAGCTCTATTGACGATGATCGTAGAGAAAGATTTAACAGGATTCGAGTCAAGGGACTTGCCCAAGGCCAACCTATTTGTCACAACGTTAATAGGAACCGCGCTATGGGATTTGCCCAAGGCCAGCCTATTAACCACAATGTCTTGAGACGATCTTCTTGTTATCAATATGATAGTGAGAATGAATCTGAAGATGAGTTATTCGAGGATTATGGTAAATACCAGTCGGTAAGACGACAACGAAAATTCAATGATGTGTTCAATAGCAATAATTGCATCAATCATGACTCTTCATATTATCAAGTACCACTAGAAATTCCCTATTTTAATGCTTCCTGTCATGCCAAGGATTTTATTTATTGGTTTCGCAAAGTTGACAAATTCCTTGAGTGTATGGAAATCTCTGAAGAAAAGCAACCCAAATATGTCGCACGTAAGTTACAAGGTTATGTTTCTACATGGTGGAAACAATTGCAGTATGTTCGAAGGCGACAATACAAACAACCTATTAGGACGTGGCATAAGATGAAAAAGTTGATGAGTTGCAGATTCCTTCAAACAAATCATGGGCAAATATTGTATCTACAATATCAAAGAAAGCTTGAATCAAAACAATTGTTCCAAGGTAATTTTGATTCACAATATTTTTCGCAATTCAATAATTATTATGGAATTGTGGATACAGATTTTTCGAGGAACATGACTATGGTTCTGCCAAGTTTGGGTCAATCAAGTCTTGTAGGTCAACAAATTTGTCACGCTCAACCACACACTGAAGAAGAAAAGATTTTGAATACCTCAATGTTTCAAAATTTTGAAAACCCAAATAGACATTCAATTGAAGTAGAAAATCAAGTTGATTTCAACAATGGTGAGAACGTTGAAATTAATGAAAGAGAGGTCACTAAAATTACTTTGATCAAGAAGTTTGACGAAGACAATGAAGAGGTGAAACAAGAGGAAAACGTTGAAGTTAGCCAAGAGGTTCTAATGATGGAACTATCATCTCTTGATTATTATGATGGTTATGAGATCGCAAAAGAAGAAGATCTAGTTGAACTCAATGAAAAAGAAGAAATAAAAGATGAGGTAATAAAGTTGACATGTGCACCAAAGAAGTTGATTGAGGATGTTGCAATTGATATTCCAAGATTGATAATTGAATGTCTAACTGATTCTAAGACAGAGCAGAGTCCAAAGAGTATCCAACATCAACATAAAATACACTTCATTGATTTCTTGACGCAGCGGAATACACAGGGACTAGATATCGTTCTAGTAGACGAAAGGAGCTCTTGAATCCGCGAGAAAAATAGAACCTTGAATCCACAAGGAAGAGAAATATTATTGAATAAATGAATAAAAAGTTGTATAAAAGTTGTCTTTGCCATGCGGCTTACATAGTTATTTATAATAAACTAAATCTAATACTTGTAGGAAAAGTAATTCTAAAATAAACTAGGAAACTTAAATCAACACGATAAGGAAACCTAAGATAATAGGAAACTAGAATTCTAAACTATTTAAAATCCTAGTCAAAATCTAATTCCAAAATAATAAAATTAAGAAACCTAATAATTCTAAGTTATTTATACTAGATTATAAGAATCCTAATAAAATAATATATCAAAAATATTAAAACTAAAAATATAAAAATTCTTAAAATCTTGTCCTACATCAGACTCATCTTCTTTGAAAGAACTCGTCCTCGAGTTCATATTAGAAATCTGCCATTTTCCATGCCAAATATAGAGATATTTTGAATGTTTCAGTTGCTTGCCCCTCTTCCAAAAGTTGTATATAGAAAAGTTATCTTTCTGAAAGTTCTTCTCTATATGCTTCAATTGGTTGACAAGATTAATTAGACAAGTATTGAAAATCAAATTAAATTGCTCCACACCAACAAAATCAACCAAATTTACTTTATGTAGAACTTGCGTGCTCTCTTGATGTTGCACCATCCCAAATTCAATTGATCCTTCAATCACTACTACAAAAACAGATAAAGATCACACTTTTTTGGTGTGGTGTATGTTATTTAATCACACTTTTTAAGTTTTATTAAAGTGTGATCTTTGGGAGTGTGATTAAAAGTGGTCATTTTTAATCACACCTTTTAAGTGTGATTAAAAATATTTTGATCACATCTTTTAAGTGTGATTAAAAGTATTTTGATCACACCTTTTAAGTGTGATCTTTGGAAGTGTGATTAAAAAGGGTCATTTTTAATCACACTTTTTAAGTGTGATTAATAACATTTAGATCACACCTTTTAAGTGTGATTAAAAATATTTACATCACATCTTTTAAGTGTGATTAATAACATTCACTACTAAAAAAAATACTTTTTGTGACCGTCACATGCCGTCGCAAATAATAAAAATACAGTCGCAAAAGACTTTTTGCGACAACTATTTTGCCGTCGCAAAAAAAAATAAAAAAATAAAAAACACTTTTAGCGACCATTGTTTTACTGTCGCAAATAATTATTTATTAAAAAAAATCATATATGAGTTTGCTACAACAAAAAAATCAATTACAAGCACCAACCAATTTTTTGTAAATGAAAAATAACAAAATTAACAAATTAATTAAATTTATAATAGACATTATCCATTAACCATCTTTAAATACACTGTACTAAAAAATTCAAGTCTTCAAAAAAAAAAAAAAAAAAGAAGAAGAAGAGCAACATAATCTTTAGCTCCCAACATCAACCGCTCGATCGTATCAACTATTCCCTCAACGAAATCTGCAAAAACATATATCAAACTTGACTTGAAAATTTAATGCACTTAAATGTGTTAGTTTAGCTTAAAATAATCAAAATAAAACTATGTCAGTGACTTATCTCTATGGCAGATCAGTAATTTGCAACAAGAGTTTCAATTACCTTAAGAGCAACTTCAAGCTTAACTATGGGATCACTTAATTATGGCGTTCGGAATTATATAACAATATTGTGGCGAGAGATTTCCCTAAGAACTCCACCATCACCACCTCCTACAACCAAAACCTACATCAAGTAATTCAATTAAATTTAGCACAAATACCTGACAAACAGAATAATTATAGATTGCATAAACATGAAGAGCAGAAGATAGCTAGCTCTACCAACAATGTTTTCCTCAATCATTGGCAACTTAAATTACAAGTTCTCTTTCTACTTGTAAATATGATGAATTGAGGCTGAGAGTACATAGAAATATTATTTGTTCACAATTTAACAATGAGACAAAAACAAGGTGAGTCTTATATTCAATTCTAGAAATTTGTCATACAATGCCTTCAATCTAATAGAAAGAGTAAATTTTGCACATAGAACTCAAATACTATTTTGTCTGAAATTCCCGGGGAAGAGTGTGCAACATAGTGATAATAAAAGAATGGTGCCACACAGCCTTGTCTCTAACGAAAGTCGAACCCTTAACCTCTCATATGTGAGAAGTAGGAAGTTGATGTTGTTGGGTTAGAAGACTGTTTGGCACATATAAAATAATTACTTAGAATCAAGAAATTTTGGAAAGAGGGTGATGAGTTTTTCACCCAATTTAGAGTAATGCCCTGTTTCTAGAAATTAATGCAAGAAATTAGTGGGGTAGAGATGACAAGTAATGTTGATGAGAAAGTGAAATGATGGTGAAATTGAAAAAAACATGAACGATTCAAAATGAAAGTTGTAGTAGAAGAAATTGGGGACATGGATCTGGGTTTATCAGAATTTTTTTTCCGAAAGGTCTCTAAAATCATAATCAATGCTTTAGGTTTACCTAGATTCAAAACCTCAAGCCCAAGATAGGGAATGAGAGGCTTTGGTATAACTATAGTTGGATGTCCAGCATAGGCCATCAACAAAGGAAGAGTAGCAATTGATGGCAATAATAATTTCCTGTTCTTCAAAGTCAGAAAGACCTAGTTTAGCATTAACTCTGAATGCAGTAATGCAAAGAGAAAACAGTGCTCTTGAAATAAATGGGCCGATAAATCCAAAAAATATGTTTGGAATACTCACACTCTCAAAGGGACATCGAGGACATCATCTACAAATCCAAGCAAAATCATGAAGCAGATGGATGCCAAAGCCGCATTGTACTCAACAAGCCACTGCACATATTAATAATCAACAGTTCAGTCTATCACTAGTTAGAGCAAATAATGTTCTTCACCTAACAATGCAGAAGAAAGAGGGTTGTAATACCCAAAAAAATACAAAGAGAAGACACAATTAAGGAGGAAAAATAGAAGTACAACACTTGTTACAACTTACAACATATGACACAGAAGTGCATAACAAACTCACACATCCTTACAATAAAGTACAATTGACAAGGCCAAAAGAAAAGATGGTCACCATATACAATAAGGTAAATTACAAAATTATTAAAACTGGAAGCCAATAATTTTTTTTTCCCGGAAGTATATTAAGAAAGCATCAAGAGGGGATGCCACCCAATTCCCAATTCATGGAAAGGAATCTGCCAAAATGGGGTTGCTTTCCAACCATCTCATTGTAATAGATAATTTACTAAAGCAACTTCTATTTATATAATTTTCCTTGTATATAATATGGATAATTTGAATGTTCAATCCACCAAAGTCCAAATTAAAAGAGGACGATCTCATCATACCAGCAGCTTCAATCTTCTTACGCTTTTTTTGGTCACGTTTTAGGATTTCTCCCACCAGCTTCTTGCTAAATTTTCAACTCTTCATTTAAAAAATAATAATTATAATAATAATAAATTCCTAAATGCTTTATTTGATATTGTGAGCTCTATTCCTTCCAAGAATTAGTAAAATTAACAAACTTATCAAAAAAATAGAGTAATGATGTCATATCTGATCAGATTGCATCACCTGGTCATCGATAACAACAGCATTCTGGCCATTGAACCAATACTCATGTAGCTTGCTAACAGCACTTAGGTGATTACAATTTCCATTTGGGACTCCAGCCAGCAGCTTCGATAGTTTGGAAAGGGATCTTTTCTTTGTCTGCAGTATTTCACATATGCTATATTATTGACCAGTACAAGTATAATGTCACCATTAATTAGCATCACCATGAAAAACATTAACAGTATAAAGAAGAAAATTAAATTAATGCATTTGATATGATCAACAACAATTTAATCAGCATTGGAGTACATCAAACTAGCTCCAAAGTTAGGTGTGATTCCTAAATGCAGTGAGTGACCCCTGAATGAATATCAGACAACACACTCTCTGACGAGATACTGATCCTGCTCCAAGAAAACCCAAGATCATCTAATTGCGTTATGGGTGTTTAAGCCATATCCTTGTCAAGTGACGAAAATGAAACACCTCCAATAGTACTGGGAACATGTTGGATAAACCCACACAGATATCTAACAGAGAGAAAGCATGCAGCAAAAGAACCTTTCCATATTTACAAAGCTAGGAGATTTGACTTCCAGTGGAACATCAATTTTTACATAAATTAGGGGAAGCTCCAGAAGGGCCCAACCAAGTTTAGGCCAAAGTTAGCAAGTGAAGTAAGAAAAATAAGAGTTCAAAGGAAAGAAAAGAGACCAAGCTAGATCATCCATTTAACATGAATTAATAGACATCCAAAACAGCTACATACTGCTTTACAGTTCTAAATGCACTGATGTAGACGTCCCCGAACGCATCCCGGGCGAAAAGAATGCGAGTCCCCCTCCGTTCTGGTTCGATATTGGGTCACTACAGTTCGAAGGACTCAAATGTCACGGTTCTCAATCTTGAACCAAAGAGTCCAAATCCGGCAAATCGTTTTGAAAACAGATTTTTTTGAAAGAAGTGCCAAACATGGACTGCTTCGCCAGATACAAAGTCGCCACCTAAATGTTTTTTAAATGGGAAATTTAGGAAACCCTGACTCGGTGCCAAAGGCCACGTGTCCGTCATCACCAAAGTTGCCTCAGCTCGGGAACTTGGGTACGATTGGGGAAGGTCACTTCGTGAGCACCCCCGCTCGCCCGGTCAAAGACTAGCCTCTACTAACCATGATATCTTATTTTGAAAACATTATGTGTTCTCATTCCGGTTATTAGCCTAGGTTACTATGTGATGCGCACAGCATACAAGTATAGACTGGGTCGCCTGAATTGGAACAAAACATTTCATGTTTGTTTGTTTAAAAATGGTTTGATGGTGCTACCCGCAGGTAGGCTAAGACGTGGATTTGCCACCCTCGGGTGGGCTTAGAAAACGTGATTTTGCCACTATCTAGTGGGTTTAAAACAAACATTCAATGATTTGTTCCACTCCAAGTAACTCAACCTCCACCCACAAGCATTCAAGGCAGTTATATCACATAAGCACATAGCCTCATGGTAAGCATGCTACTCATGGCAACACTCGCACGCATGCAAGGATGCTAAAGCATAAAACTCACCGAGTACTCCAAGCCAAAACAGAAACTCGTTAGAAATCATGCATGATCCTAAACATAGAATTGCCTAATGCAACACATGCAAATATGCGACTATAGCAGGCTCGGCTATTCTAAACATGGCATATGAAATGTTACAGCTATCAAGTATTCAATTTGGATTTGAAATACAAATGCAGTTTGTATGATGCACCGAGCCCGGTGCATGCAAAACAGATGAATGATGCAAACATGCTGTCATATTGTATGCTAATCGAAATATGCCCTATATCTAACCATCATAAGCGGGTAAATAAAAGGGAAGAAAGACGTGGGGTTGGAAGACATACATCACACTCACCCACACTTATTACAATCATGCCCTCGCGCAGAGGGTCCGAATAAATAATACAGTCCCGAATGAAAGAATAATACAGTCCGAATAATACAGTCCACATAATATACAAATCCCTAATTAATTAACAAATTAACTAAGAAAAATAAAGCTGGCATGCAAGCCAGGGACTGCCTCAATTCTGCTCCGGATGATGGAATGATGCATGTTTGGACTGCTTTACGCGGAAATCCACTAGGATGCCCCAATTAGCCTCTGTTTACACCTTTTTTTGAAATGCGTGCCAAGTCCCGAAAATTTGCTGATTCTTCATTTTACTGCAACAGAGAGCAAGAAAGGAACATAGCAATGTATTTCACAAATATATGCATGCCTCGATCCTCGGACCACCAATCACGCATATCGATGCATGATGGCTGAGGAGCCGATTTGCACAACTCAATATAGGATGAATGCATATGAATGCTACAACAAAACCTAACTCCATCATGGATAATCCAGAGCGTCGGTGACTTGGGGATTGAGACCCGTTCCATCGCTCGGAGTACGAAACGTGCCTCGTTTCCCGTGCCCGGGCTAACTCCTATCCCGAACATGATGCGATATGCATGATATGCATGAAATATAGCTAATATGCAACCCTAACATACACAATGTCATGGAATGGCATACACGCTATACGAGGTAATATACAACCGGGCATACACAATGCTATGGGTGAAATGGCATACGCAATGCAATAATGGGCTTACACCAACATGAGAGAGCCTCAGCCACACTCACATAGGAGGCCATCAGATGAAAACAAGATACCTCGAAGTGCGTGCCCAAACCGAGAACGGACCCTCAGGCACCGAAATGCCACTCTAATGAGACATAGCAAAGACATGGAATATGATATGCAAACATGCAAAAATCAGTGGCAAAATGAGGGGCAAAACAGCCCCGAAATGAGGCGAAATAATACCCGATGTATGAAATGATCCCGAAACATGGATTTCAATGCATAAAATGGCCTACAGCTATACCATACATGCATAATTGATACATGACATGAAAAGGAAGAAGCAAGGAAGCCCCAAAACTCACATTTTTACAGTACAAAACAAGGCCAAAAAGCAATCACAAGTAGGGCTAAGATGGCATACAAAAATGGCTCCGCAAGGGAGGTCATGAAGCAAGTAGTAGATGAAAAGCCCAAATGGAAAAATACCCTTCTACAACACTGAAGAGGGGCTAAAAATATGAACATTTACAGTAGATGAAAAACCTCAAATCAGTATGCAAACATGCTCAAAATGCAATGCAAGATTAAGGCCAACAAGAGGCTATAACATGAGGTATACAAAGAATTCACCAAACAGCCAAAGACCCTTAATGAGATATGCCAAGAAGGTCAAAATATGGCCATTTTCAGTTCTGATGATGGCCTAAAAACAGAAGCAAGACAAGCCAACAAAGCATGCAAAAATGGGGGCCAAAGAGGGGTATAATGGTAAGTACAACATGGAGGCCCCCAACAGTGTTGAGCCCTTCTACAATGTTGTAGAGGGGCTCAAAATAAGCCAACTCACAGTTTATATCATGCTCAAAAACAGATCACACATAGACTAGAAATACCATGCAAAATAATGGCATACAAAGAGGTATTGAAGCAAGTACCAAATGGGGGGATCAAACAAGGTTGAGCCCTTAAAAAAACATGAAGAATGGCTCAAAATAATGCCACTTTCAGTTAGGGTCGGAGCCCAAAACAGCAAGCAAATAGGGCTAAGAAATAGGATAAAAAAGTGCTACAAAAGAGGGAGATTGGCACTTACCCTTGAAGACCACTTCTTTGCTACCTCTTGTACCAAGGAATGTTGCTTCCTAGCTGCTGGAAAGCCCCCCAAGCTGCTGGAAATGGAGTGGTGGTGGTGGTGCTTGGTGGTAGTGAAGAAATGGAGCCAAAACTTGAGAAAAGGAGAGAGAAATGGAGAGATATGTATGTGTATCCTCCAAGCAAGTTTTTCAACCCTTGAGATAGAGAGGGAGCTGCTGTGTGTATCCAAGGATGGAGGAGAAAGGGAGAAAAAAATGTGTAGTGTTATGGGATTAAGTTCCCTTCTCTACCAAAAGTCCCCCGAAATCAGATATTTTGAGAAAAAAAGCTATACAGCTGCAAGGCACACATCCCAAGGATCATGGCCGGCCTGCTATTTTTGTTGCAGGTGGCCGGCCGGCCAACCCCTATGGCCGGCCGGCCAAGGGGCAAAATGGTCCAAAACAATTTTTGGCCGGCCACCAGATATTGGTGTCCTCCCAGGTCTCCTCAACAAGACCCTGTAGTTGGAAATTGGCAACTGTAAAACAGGAGAGCCAACAAGCCACTTTTAGGAGGGGTTCAAAAGGTTCAATTACAATTACTGGCCGGCCATAGACTTTTAGGGTCCTCCCATGTGTGTACAACACAAATATGTGGTTTGGGGTTGAAGAAAATGGCCCTAGCGTAGTCAACATTGGCTCGGAAGTGAGAAAAACGGGCGTCGGAGGGCACCGGAGGAACATAACTGGTTGCTGAGACAATTGCTGGCCTCCCACCCTTCAGTGACCTTCCTGGTGATAAAACAGAGGTACCTGCCAAAAATGAACGAAAACCGATGCAAAACGAATGCTCGGGGGCCAAAACACGTAGTTCGGGGTCCCGAAAATAGGCTGTTAAGCACCGAAAGTGGCATTCGACCATGAAGTGGGTCTCTCAGACCTCAGTGTCCCTAAAAAGGGAGTAAATAAGATGTATGCCAAAAACCGGAGGAATCGGAAATGGTTAGACGGTCCCGAACCGAGGCACACGGCCTGACGGCTCCAAAAACCGGGAACCGGGCTCCGAAATGGGCAAAATGGCCTACGGCCACGAAATGTAGCCCACGGCCACTGAGAGATGGTCTACAGGACCTTTCCCTCCCTTCAGGAAAAGAAACAGAGAAAATCGAGTCTGGTTCGCAAACCGAGACAAGGTACAGAAGAAGGTTCTGAAGTCCGGAGGCAGGGCTCACGGCCGCGACTCTGAGACTTCTGAACGAGCACAATATGCAACATCACTGAGCGCTCAATCGGTGATGTTTGAGTCTTAAGGTCGGTCAAAAATGGGGTGTCTACAGTTGCCCCTCTTTGACAGAACTCGGAAGTCACAAGTGACGGGAGTGAATGTCAAAGCCCAGAGACGACCCATTTTTGACAAGGCCGAAGACTTAGACAATCATACAAGATGAATAGAGATATGTGCCCGCAGGCGTGCCCGCAAGCAAAGGGGGCAAAATGCAAAGCGATATGCACGGAGCCAGATGTAACTTAATGATTATGCAAGTGCAGCAAGCTGTAATGAAGCAAGTATTCGCAAATAGATGCAACAGTTTTAAGCAAGAATGCAAAGCAACAACTACATTTCATGCAGTTAGGAATGCGGAGAATTATTCAATTCTCGTCGCGTCTCACACGGAGAAGATACGATACCTGCGCGATTCGACTGGTCGCACCAGCCTCAAATGAACCGTACATACAATATCGTGCCTGCAAAAAAGAGAAATTCAACAAGAACAATATGCTAACAACATATATTCAATATGATTCCTGTGATTCCGAAAGTTTGACACACGCAGTGTCGGCGAGTAAATGTATCACAATGCAAGAAAGGAACGTGCGTGACAACGCATGCTCGAGCACAGAGGTACGGTACACCAAGAAAACATGCATGACAATGCAAAATGCTCATGAGAATGCAAGTTATGTGCACAACAATGCAAAACGAGCATAAATCAGGGTGCCCGTTTGTTGCGAAACAACGAGTAAGGAAACGCGCATTTCGGTGAAGGCGACTCGACTGCGGCCTCTGGTTCACCTCCCGGAGAGGTTACAACATGCTTAAAAAGGATACACTCTGATTTTGATGAGTAATGATGAGACACATGTCAGAAATTGCAGCTGAAGTTCCGGCGGAGCAATTTCGCGCCAGAAAGTACACTTTTCTTGAACTTTTTCAGGTCCCGGGAACTCCAATCTTCCTCAAAATTTGCAGAGAGCTAGGTGAGCATGTGGGGGACATGGCCGGCCAGCTGGTTGCCTAAGGGGAGGCCACCGGCCAGTTTCCAAAAAGCAAATGGCCGGCTAGCCAAAAAAAGGTGGCCGGCCAGCCACCTGCCCAAAACAGGGGGCAGTTTGGTCTTTTCGCCTCATTTTCTTTATATTCTCCTATCCATTCACTTCGAGCTCACACCCACAGCTGCGAAAACTTCTCCTCTTGCCTCCCAAACCATTTTTTTCTTCAGATCTGCACTTTATACGCGTTTTTCAGCCTCCCACGCAAGTTGTTTTCGCAAAAACATTCGATTTTAAGCACTTTGGACCGATTAAATTTTGATTTCGGGGCTCCTTTTCTCATTTTCACCACTTGAGGTAAGTTTGTCTCAATATTTGGAAGATTTTCTCGGGAGTTGACTTTTGTTGACTTTTCCATTTCCCGAGAGTTGACTTTTGTTGACTTTTTCCAATTTTGGCTCATTTTTGCTCATTTTTGCAGATCTTTCGAAATGGCGGGTAATTTCCCTCATGGTGGAGGTCCTCCAGGTGCCGGGGATGATTTCGATATCATGACGCTGCCCCCGAGGGTCCGCCCCTTTATTCCCGAGAGATACGCCCCGTCGGTACACATTCTTCCGCAGGCCATTTTTCGTCATTTTACTGACTTCAACGATCGGGCACCCGGAGATCTACTTCTACGAGAGCCGGAGCATCACCTTTCTTATGAGGCACGAGAGGTATTTTACTTCATTTTCTGTATTTTTCGTGCATTTCATACCTTTGCCATGCTTGAACACACAGTTTAGCCTATGACATAGTACTTTGCTTGCATCCTAAACATGTGGTTTAAACACTTGAATTTCTGAATACTAGGCTCATCGATTGATTGTGAACGCACGGTACACATTAGTTAAGAATTGAACACACGGCTCAAACACTGATTTGTCGAACACACAGCCCGAATTTGAAGGTGAACACACAGCACACACTGACTAAGAGTAGAACACACAGTCCCAAACTTTGATTTTCTGAACACATAGTTCTAGTTAATGGTGAACACACAGCCCACACTTATTGAGAGTAGAACACGCAGTCCCAAACTCTGATTTTCTGAACACACAGTCCAAGTTGATGGTGAACACACAGCCCACACTGATTGAGAGTAGAACACGCAGTCCCAAACTCTGATTTTCTGAACACACAGTTCTAGTTGATGGTGAACACACAGCCCACACTGATTGAGAGTAGAACACGCAGTCCCAAACTCTGATTTTCTGAACACACAGTTCTAGTTGATGGTGAACACACAGCCCACACTGATTGAGAGTAGAACACGCAGTCCCAAACTCTGATTTTCTGAACACACAGTTCTAGTTGATGGTGAACACACAGCCCACACTGATTGAGAGTAGAACACGCAGTCCCAAACTCTGATTTTCTGAACACACAGCCCATACTCTGATTTTCTGAACACACAGTTCTAGTTGATGGTGAACACACAGCCCACACTGATTGAGAGTAGAACACGCAGTCCCAAACTCTGATTTTCTGAACACACAGTTCTAGTTGATGGTGAACACACAGCCCACACTTTTGATTTTTCTGAACACACAGTCCAAGTTGATGGTGAACACACAGCCCATACTCTGATTTTCTGAACACACAGTCCAGATTAAAGCGAACACGCAGCCCACTGATTAAGATTTGAACACGCAGCCCAAAACACTGATTTTCTGAACACACAGCTCAGACATTTGAGATGAACACGCAGCCCATATTTTGATTTTTCTAAACACAGTTCATTTACTTGCGTTTGCAGACGGCTCATTCATTTCATTTGCACACGGCTTATTCATTTCATTTGCACACGGCTTATTCATTTCATTTGCACACGGCTCATTCATTTCATATTGACACGTGCATTTATTCTGAATGCAGGTTGGCTCTCGTACCGTGCGAGGATACGGCTCCACTACTGCGAGAGAGTGGTATACCGAGCTTTCGGAGGCTGTCCGGGATTTGGTTGATTTAGCAGGGTTCGGGGCCTTCTGCATGGAGTTATCACATTGTCCTGCCAGTAGGACACTGTTAGCCGCTTTGGTGGAGAGATGGTGGGACACCACCAATTCCTTCTATTTTTCCGCCACCGGGGATTTGACCATGACCCCGCTAGATTTCGCCGTACTTACCGGTCTGGACATAGGAGGTTGGCCCATTCCTTATGACGAGGATATGGGCGAATGGGAGGCCGCTTGGGTACATCTGTTGGGGGCCCGCCCGCCTGTGGACAGAGCTTCTGGGAGAGTCCGGTACACCTGGTTCTCTTCCTGTTTTCGGAGGCCGGAGATGGAGCCCGAGTCTCCTGAGGAGGTTGAGCAGTACACCTGCGGTTTCCTTATGTTCCTCTTTGGTACCACTCTGTTTGCTGATAGGGGGAACACTGTCGGGTTGTATCTTTTGAGTGCCCTAGTGGACCTATCACAGGTCAGCCGGTACGACTGGGGTGGCGCCGGCCTGGCTACCCTCTATTGCTATATGAGCGCGGCCTCTCGCGGGGGGGAGACTTACTCGGCGGCTATTGGAGAGCCTGGGAGGTACGTTCTGTCCTCTTGATTTACATTTCTGCTCCTCATTACTTGTTCATTGCACACACGGCGCACTTTACATTCTGTATTTTGCCCTCAGCACTTTGTATTTACATTCCGCACTACTTTTCTCAGCTATGGATCTACGTATATTTTCCGACGTTAGCCCCGGAGATGGAGGTGGCAGGGCCTCTTATGACCCCGTTCTCATTGGTATTCGAGGGCCAGCACCGACCAAGACCTCGAGAGACTCTCTTCTACCTGCGACAGTATTTTGACACTGTTCGGACGACAGAGGTATTTCAGAACTCTCAGTTCTCTTCCGTTTTCATCTTTGATTTGCCTTGTATATTCCCGATTTCTGATTGATTTATGCACTGGTTATCCGCAGATTACGTGGCAGCCCTCGGTAGTCTTGGGCGATGGTCTCCGATTTCAGTATGCTGGAGGATCGGGCACTTCCCAGTACAGGATCCTGCTCGAGGTGCCGGTTGGTAGGGCATGGTTCCTGGGGAAACGTTTTTTGCGTCAGGTATGGGGGTACGTTTCTCAGGACCCTCCTGCCGCACCTCCAGCCACTATGCGGACTGCTGATAGACTCTCTACCCAGGAGGTCGTTAGTGCTATGCAGGGCACCGATGCTTTGCTACATCTCACGGACGGGGACTACGCCACTTATCGTCACACATATCTGATGCCTCCCTTGACGGGAGTGCGTGCTCCGCCACTGAGGCCTGCCGATGTACCATCTTCGAGCCGGGCTCGTGCTATGGATATCCCCTCCTCTAGCAGGGTTGGTACGTCTCGGGGTGGGTCGATTCCCCCGATCCCTCCGACTCTTCATCATCCTGGGTGGCCAGACATGCCGACCGAGTTGACGAGTTGGCGATTCGGGGCTCCTTACCAGGTCTCGCTAGAGCCTCCTCTTCCTGACCACAGATATGTCAGAGACCCTGATTCACCACCGGTATGTTTTACAGCTTTGATTTATCAGTCGAATATTTGGACATTCATTCCTTTACTGATAGTTTTGCATTTGTATCCGTAGCCTCCAGTTGAGTACATGGATGAGATGCTTGGGATGCTGGCCACATTCGAGGGCATGATCCTACGGAGGGAGGCACAGCTGGCCATTATGGGCGTGCAGGTACTGTCCATCTTTCCTGTATTTAGCATATTTCTGATGACATGCTGGTTTTGAACATTCTGCTGTATTGATAGGCTGTGTAGGGCACATCTGACACACACCCCACTCGCGAACATTCTGCTTTTCATATTTGAACTGATGTATTGAACTCTTCACTTTCAGATGCCTCTTGTATACGCACCGCCGCGGGCCGGGCCACCCGGGCCTTCTTAGAGAGGTCGAGGTGCTGGGCCATCTAGGCCCTTTCGAGGAGCTGGGCCGTCCAGGACTTCTCAGGGAGCAGGGCCATCCAGGCCTTTCCGAGGAGCTCGAGGAGCGGGGTCATCTCGCAGACGTAGGGCACATGTTATAGAGGCAGAGCCTGATGAGGAGGAGGAGGAGGAGGAGGGTCGCAGATTGTGAGTCAGAGACATCTGCTGAGGAGGGGGGCTCCGGCCTTGGTTCCGAGAGTGGAGGCAAGGCTGAGGGGGATCCTGAGGATGACAGCTCCGACCCGGATGGTGATGATGGTGCAGAGGTTGTCCCGCAGAAGAGGATGAGGGGGCCTCCTCATTCCCGCTCCTGAGGATATTGATGTTATTTCCTGCTTTATTTTACTTTTTGCTAGTAGTTTGTAGCACTTTGCACATTGTTAGGCAGTTTTATTTTCTGTAAAACTTATACCTTTATTTTGTTGCAAAACATGATGGAATGAAACAGCTTTTGAAAAGGTGTTTGTATTTGAAACTCTTAGCATCGCATCGCATCATTTTGCACAAAAATGGAATTGAATGGGAATGTGCCTTGTGTATTTACCGGGTCAGGTAATGAACCGATGCAACAAATCAAACAACTCGACTTACTAAGAAATAACAGAATCTTAGCAAGTTTACAACTCAATAAGCAAAATACAACAATGTTAACGACTCGATAAACAAGACATAACAAAATTGCATAAACAAAAGGTAATAACTCAAAACACAAAATGCGACAGCTCGACAAAACTTACAACTCGATAAACAAAGCAACAACTCGATAAGCAAAATACAACAAAGCGTACTTCGGACGGACAATCTGGATGATGGAACGCATCCGAAACTGAGAGAAATGGAGGCCTTCGACATCCTTGA
>JAPPVO010005425.1:0-15651 GCA_030407325.1 Camellia japonica | reverse complement strand
GCTGTGTAGCGCATCGCACTGTTTTGTGCAGTTTATCACTCGCGCTTTGTTGCGCATCACACTATTTTGTGCAGTTTCTCGCTCGCGCTGTTTTGCGCATCGCACTGTTTTGTGCAGTTTATCACTCGCGCTGGGTTGCGCATCGCACTGTTTTGTGCAGTTTACACTGGCGCTGTGTTCCGCATCACACTATTTTGTGCAGTTTATCACTCGCGCTGCGTTGCGCATCGCACTGTTTTGTGCAGTTTACACTCGCGTTGTGTTCCGCATCGCACTGTTTTGTGCAGTTTATCACTCGCGCTGTGTTGCGGATCGCACTGTGTTGTGCAGTTTACACTCGTGCTCTTTTGCGCATCGCACTGTCTTGTGCAGTTTACGCTCGCGCTGTGTTGCGCATCGTAGTGTTTTGTGCAGTTTATCACTCGCGCTGTGTTGCGCATCTCACTGTTTTGTGAAGTTCACACTCGCGCTATGTTGCGCATCGCACTATTTTGTGTAGTGGATCACTAGCGTTGTGTTGCGCATCACACTGTTTTGTGTAGTTTATCACTCGCACTGTGTTGCGCATCGCACTGTTTTGTGCAGTTTATCACTCGCACTGTTTTGTTCAGTTTATCACTCACGTTGTGTTCCGCATCGCACTGTTTTGTGCAGTTTATCACTAGCGCTGTGCTGCGGATCGCACCGTGTTGTGCAGTTTGCCCTCGTGCTCTATTACGCATCGCACTGTCTTGTGTAGTTTACACTCGCGCTGTGTTGCGCATTGCACTGTTTTGTGCAGTTTATCACTTGCGCTGTGTTGCGCATCGCACTGTATTGTGCAGTTTACACTCGCGCTCTTTTGCGCATCTTACTGTCTTGTGCAGTTTACACTCGCAATGTTTTACGCATCGCACTGTCTTGTGCAGTTTACACTCGCGCTGTGTTGCGCGTCGCAATGTTTTGTGCAGTTTATCACTCGCGCTATGTTGCGGGTTGCACTATGTTGTGCAGTTTACACTCGCGCTCTTTTGCGCATCACACTGTCTTGTACAGTTTACACTCACACTGTTTTGTGCAGTTTATCACTCGCGCTGTGTTGCGCATCGCACTGCTTTGTGCAGTTTATCACTCGCGCTCTGTTGCGCATCGCATTGTTTTGTGCACTTCATCGATCGCGCTGTGTTGCGCATCGCACTGTTTTGTGCAGTTTATCGCTCGCGCTGTGTTGCGGATCGCACTGTTTTGTGCAGTTTATCACTCGTGCTGTGTTGTGCATCGCAGTGTTTTGTGCAGTTTATCACTCACGCTCTGTTGCGCATCGCACTGTTTTGTACACTTTATCACTCGCGATGTGTCGCGCATCGCACTGTTTTGAGCAGTTTACACTCGCGCTGTGTTCCGCATCGCACTGTTTTGTGCAGTTTCTCACGCGCGGTGTGTTGCGCATCGCACTGTTTTGTGCAGTTTATCACCCGCGCTGTGTTGCGCATCGCACTGTTTTGTGCAATTTACACTCGCGCTGTGTTGCGCATCGCACTGTTTTGTGCAGTTTATGATTCGCGCTGTCTTGCGGATCGCAGTGTGTTGTGCAGTTTACACTCGCGCTCTTTTGCACATCGCACTGTCTTGTGCAGTTTACACTCGCGTTGTGTTGCGCATCGCAGTGTTTTGTGATGTTTATCACTCGCGCTGTGTTGCGCATCTCACTATTTTGTGAAGTTCACACTCGCGCTGTGTTGCGCATCGCACTGTTTTTTGCAGTGGATCACTCGCGTTGTGTTGCGCATCGCACTATTTTGTGGAGTTTATCACTCGCGTTGTGTTGCGCATCGCACTGTTTTGCGCAGTTTTTCACTCGCGCCGTTTTGCGCATCGCACTGTTTTGTGTATTTTATCACTCGCGCTGTGTGGCGCATTGCACTATTTTCTGCAGTTTACACTCGCGCTGTGTTGCGCATCGCACTGTTTTGTGCAGTTTATCACTCGCGTTGTTTTGCGCATCGCACTATTTTGTCCAATTTATCACTCGCGCTGTGTTGCGCATCGTACTGTTTTGTGCAGTTTACACTGGCGCGATATTCCACATCACACTGTTTTGTGTCGTTTATCACTCGCGCTATTTTCCGTATCGCACTGTTTTGTGCAGTTTATCACTCGTGCTGTGTTGCGCATCGCACTGCTTTGTGCAGTTTACACTCGCGCTCTTTTGCGCATCGCACTGTGTTGTGCAGTTTACATGGGCGCTCTACTGCGCATCGCACTGTTTTGTGCAATTTATACTCGCGCTGTTTTGCGCATCGCACTGTTTTGTGCAGTTTATCACTCGCGCTGTGTGTTGCGCATCGCACTGTGTTGTGTAGTTTATCACTCGCGCTCTTTTACGCATCGCACTGTGTTGTGCAGTTGACACTCGTGCTATTTTGCGCATCGCAATGTCTTGTGCAGTTTACACTGGCGCTATTTTGCGCATCCCACAGTTTTGTGCAGTTTACACTAGCACTGTTTTGCGCATCGCACTGTCTTCAGCTGTTTACACTCGCGCTATTTTACGCATCGCACTGTGTTGTGCAGTTTACACTCGCGCTATTTCGCGCATCGCAGTGTCTTGTGCAGTTTACACTCGCGCTGTTTTGCGCATCGCACTGTTCTGTGCAGTTTATCACTCGCGCTATTTTGCGCATCGCACTGTTTTGTGTACTTTATCACTCGTGCTGTGTTGTGCATCGCACTGTTTTGTGCAATTTATCACTCGCGTTGTGCTGCGCATTGCACTGTTTTCTACAGTTTATCACTCGCGTTGTGTTACGCATCGCACTATTTTGTGCAGTTTATCACTCGTGCTGTTTTGCTCATCGCACTGTTTTGTGCAGTTTATCACCCGCGCTGTGTTGCGCATCGCAGTGTTTCGGGTAGTTTACACGCGCGCTGTGTTGCGCATTGCACTGTGTTGTGCAGTTTATCACTCGCGCTGTGTTGCGGATCGCACTGTGTTGTGCAGTTTACACTAGCGCTCTTTTGGGGATCGCACTGTGTTGTGAAGTTTACACTCGCGCTGTGTTGCGCATCGCACTGTTTTGTGCAGTGGATCAGTCGCGCTGTGTAGCGCATCGCACTATTTTGTGCAGTTTATCACTCGCGCTTTGTTGCGCATCGCACTGTTTTGTGCATTTTCTCGCTCGCGTTGTTTTGCGCATCGCATTGTTTTGTACAGTTTGTCACTCGCGCTAGGTTGCGCATCGCACTGTTTTGTGCAGTTTACACTGGCGCTGTGTTCCGCATCGCACTATTTTGTGCAGTTTATCACTCGTGCTGCGTTGCGCATCGCACTGTTTTGTGCAGTTTACACTCGCGCTATGTTTCGCATCGCACAGTTTTGTGCAGTTTATCACTCGCGCTATGTTGCGGATCGCACTGTGTTGGGCAGTTTACAGTCGTGCTCTTTTGTGCATCGCACTGTCTTGTGCAGTTTACGCTCGCGCTGTGTTATGGATCGTAGTGTTTTGTGCAGTTTGTCACTCGCGCTGTGTTGCGCATCTCATTGTTTTGTGAAGTTCACACTCGCGCTGTGTTGCATATCGCACTATTTTGTGTAGTGGATCACTCGCGTTGTGTTGCGCATCGCACTGTTTTGTGTAGTTTATCACTCGCACTATGTTGGGCATCGCACTGTTTGTGCAGTTTATCACTCGCGCTGTTTTGCGCATCGCACTGTTTTGTTCAGTTTATCACTCACGCTGTGTTCCGCATCGCACTGTTTTGTGCAGTTTATCACTAGCGCTGTGTTGCGGATCGCACTGTGTTGTGCAGTTTACCCTCGCGCTCTATTACGCATCGCACTGTCTTGTGTAGTTTACACTCGCGCTGTGTTGCACATCGCATTGTTGTGTGCAGTTTATCACTTGCGCTGTGTTGCGCATCGCGCTGTATTGTGCAGTTTACACTCGCGCTATTTTGCGCATCACAATGTGTTGTGCAGTTTACACTCACGCTCTTTTGCGCATCGCACTGTCTTTCGCAGTTTACACTGACAATGTTTTGCGCATCGCACTGTCTTGTGCAGTTTACACTCGCGCTGTGTTGCACGTCGCAATGTTTTGTGCAGTTTATCACTCGCGCTATGTTGCGGGTTGCACTATGTTGTGCAGTTTACACTCACGCTCTTTTGCACATCGCACTGTCTTGTGCAGTTTACACTCACGCCGTTTTGTGCAGTTTATCACTCGCGCTGTGTTGCGCATCGCACTGTTTTGTGCAGTTTATCACTCGCGCTATTTTGCGCATCGCACTGTTTTGTGCAGTGGATCACTCGCGCTGTGTTGCGCATCGCACTGTTTTGTGCAGTTTATCACTCGCGTTGTGTTGCGCATCGCACTGTTTCATGCAGTTTATCACTCGCGCTCTGTTGCGCATCGCACTGTTTTGTGCACTTTGTCACTCGTGCTGTGTTGCGCATCGCACTGTTTTGTGCAGTTTACACTCGCGCTGTGTTCCGCATCGCACCGCTTTGTGCAGCTTATCACTCGCGGTGTGTTGCGCATCGCACTGTTTTGTGCAGTTTATCACCCGCGCTGGGTTGCGCACCGCACTGTTTTGTGCCGTTTACACCCGCGCTGTGTTGCGCATCGCACTATTTTGTGCAGTTTACACTCGCGCTGTGTTGCGCATCGCACTATTTTGTGCAGTTTATCACGCGTACTGTGTTGCGGATCGCAGTGTGTTGTGCAGTTTAGACTCGCGCTCTTTTGCGCATTGCACTGTCTTGTGCAGTTTACACTTGCACTGTGTTGCACATCGCATGTTTGTGCAGTTTATCACTCGTGCTGTGTTGCGCATCTCACTATTTTGTGAAGTTTACACTCGCACTGTGTTGCGCATCGCACTGTTTTTTGCAGTGGATCACTCGCGTTGTGTTCCGCATCGCGCTGTTTTGTGGAGTTTATCACTCGCGTTGTGTTCCGCATCGCACTGTTTTGTGATGCTTGTCACTCGCGCTGTTTTGCGCATCGCACTGTTTTGTGTAGTTTATCACTCTGGTTGTGTGGCGCATGGCACTGTTTTGTGCAGTTTGCACTCGCTCTGTGTTCCGCATCGCACTGTTTTGTGCAGTTTATCACTCACGCTCTGTTGCGCATCGCACTGTTTTGTGCACTTTATCACTCGCGCTGTGTTGCGCATCGCACTATTTTGTGCAGTTTACACTGGCGCTGTGTTCTGCATCGCACTATTTTGTGCAGTTTATCAATCGCGGTGTGTTGCTCATTGCACTGTTTTAAGCAGTTTCACTCGCGCTGTGTTGCGCATCGCACTGTTTTCTCCAATTTACATCCGCGCTGTGTTGCGCATCGCACTGTTTTGTGCAGTTTACCCTCGCGCTGTGTTGCGCATTGCACTGTTTTGTGCAGCTTACACTCGCGCTTTTCTGCGCATCGCACTATGTTGTGCAGTTTACACTCGCGCTCTTTTGCGCATCGCACTGTCTTGTGCAGTTTACACTCGCACTGTGTTGCACATCGCAGTGTTTTGTGCAGTTTATCACTCGCGCTGTGTTGCACATCTCACTATTTTGTGAAGTTCACACTCGCGCTGTGTTGCGCATCGCACTATTTTTTGCAGTGGATCACTCGCGTTGTGTTACGCATCGCACTGTTTTGTGGAGTTTATCACTCGCGTTGTGTTGCGCATCGCACTGTTTTGTGCAGTTTATCACTCGCGTTGTTTTGCGCATCGCACTGTTTTCTGTAGTTTATCACTCGCGCTGTGTGGCGCATGGCACTGTTTTGTGCAGTTTACACTCGCGCTGTGTTGCGCATCGCACTGTTTTGTGCAGTTTATCACTCGCGCTGTGTTGCGGATCGCACTGTGTTGTGCAGTTTAGACTCGCGCTCTGTTACGCATCGCACTGTCTTGTGAAGTTTACACTCGCGATGTGTTGCGCATTGCATTGTTTTGTGTAGTTTATCACTCGCGCTGTGTTGCGGATCGCACTGTGTTGTGCAGTTTACACTCGTGTTGTTTCGCGCATCGCACTGTCTTGTGCAGTTTACACTCGCGCTGTTTTGCGCATCGCACTGTTTTGTGTAGTTTATCACTCACGTTGTGTTGCACATCGCACTGTTTTTTGCAGTTTACACTCGCGTCGTGTTGCGCATCGCACTGTTTTTTGCAGTTTACACTCGCGCTGTGTTGCGCATTGCACTGTTTTGTGCAGTTTATCGCTCGCGCTTTCTTGCGCATCGCACTATGTTGTGTTGTTTATCACTCGCGCCTTTTACGCATCACACTTTCTTGTGTAGTTTACACTCGCGCTATTTTGCGCATCGCACTGTTTTGTGCAGTTTACACTCGCGCTCTTTTGCGCATAGCACTGTTTTGTGCAGTTCACACTCCCGCTGTTTTGCGCATCGCACTATTTTGGGCAGTTTATCACTCGTCCTGTTTTGCGCGTCGCATTGTTTTGTCTTCACTCGTGCTCTTTTGTGGATCGCACTCTTTTGTGCAGTTTATCACTCGCGCTACGTTGCGCATCGCACTGCTTTGTGCAGTTTGTCACTAGCGCTTTCTTGCGCATCGGACTATTCTGTGCAGTTTATCACTTGCGTTGTGTTGCACATCGAACTGTTTTGTGCAGTTTACAATCGCGCTGTGTTGCGTATCGCACTGTTTTGTGCAGTTTATCACTCGCGCTGTGTTGCGGATCACACTGCGTTATGCAGTTTACACTCGCGCTCTTTTGCGCATCGCACTGTCTTGTGCAGTTTACACTCGCAATGTTTTCCGCATCCCAATGTCTTGTGCAGTTTATCACCCGCGCTGTGTTGCGCATTGCACTGTTTTGTGCAGCTTACACTCGCGCTTTTCTGCGCATCGCACTATGTTGTGCAGTTTACACTCGCGCTCTTTTGCGCATCGCACTGTCTTGTGCAGTTTACACTCGCGCTGTTTTGCGCATCGCACTGTTTTGTGCAGTTTATCACTCGCACTGTGTTGCGCATCACACTGTTTTGTGCAATTTACACTCGCGCTGTGTTGCGCATCGCACTGTTTTGTGAAGTTTACACTCGCGCTGTGTTGCGCATCGCACTGTGTTGTGAAGTTTATCACTCGCGCGCTATTGCGCGTCACACTGTTTTGTGCACTTTATCACTCGCGCTCTGGTGCACATCGCACAGTTTTGTGAAGTTTAGCACTCGCGTTGTTTTGCACATCGCACTGTTGGGCAGTTTACACTCGTGCTATTTTGCGCATCGCACTGTCTTGTGCAGTTTACACTCGCGCTATTTTGCGCATCGCACTGTGTTGTGCAGTTTACACTCGCACTGTTTTGCGCATCACACTATCTTGTGCAGTTTATCACTCGCGCTGTGTTGTGGATCGCACTGTGTTGTGGAGTTTACACTCGCGCTCTTTTGCGCATCGCACTGTCTTGTGCAGTTTACACTCGCGCTGTGTTGCGCGTCGCAGCGCTTTGTGCAGTTTATCACTCGCGCTGTGTTGCGCATCTCACTATTTTGTGAAGTTCACACTCGCGCTGTGTTGTGCATCGAACTGTTTTTTTCAGTGGATCACTCGCGTTGTGTTGCGCATCGCACTGTTTTGTGGAGTTTATCACTCCCGTTGTGTTGCGCATCGCACTGTTTTGTGCAGTTTATCACTCGCGCTGTTTTGCGCATCGCACTGTTTTGTGCAGTTTATCACTCGCGCTGTGTTGCGCATCGCACTGTTTTGTGCAGTTTACACTCGCACTATGTTGCGCATCGCACTGTTTTGTGCAGTTTATCACTCGCGCTGTGTTGCGGATCGCACTTTGTTGTGCAGTTTACACTCGCGCTCTATTACGCATCGCACTGTCTTGTGCAGTTTACACTCGCGCTCTTTTGCGCATCGCACTGTTTTGTGCAGTTTACACTCCCGCTGTTTTGCGCATCGCACTGTTTTGGGCAGTTTATCACTCGGGCTGTTTTGCGCATCGCACTGTTCTGTGCACTTTGTCCTTGCGCTGTGTTGCGCATCACACTATTTTGTGAAGTTTACACTCACGCTGTGTGCGAATCGCCTATTTTGTGTAGTTTATCACTCGCCCTGTGTTTTGTCCAGTTTATCACTCGCGCTCTTTTGTGGATCGCACTCTTTTCTGCAGTTTATCAGTCGTGCTCTGTTGCGCATCGCACTGTTTTGTGCAGTTTATCACTCGCGCTTTCTTGCGCATCAGACAATTCTGTGCAGTTTATCACTCGCGCTGTGTTGCGCATCGCGCTGTTTTATGCAGTTTACACTCGCGCTGTGTTGCGCATCTCCCTGTTTTGTGCAGTTTACACTTGCGCTGTGTTGCGCATCGTACTGTTTTGTGCAGTTTATCACTCGTGCTGTGTTGCGGATCGCACTGTGTGGTGCAGTTTACACTCGCGCTCTATTACGCATCGCACTATTTTGTGCAGTTTACACTCGCACTCTTTTGCGCATCACACAGTTTTCTGCAGTTTACACTCCCGCTGTTTTGCGCATCGCACTGTTTTGGGCAGTTTATCACTCGGGCTGTTTTACGCATCGCACTGTTTGGTGCACTTTGTCCCTTGCGCTGTGTTGCGCATCACACTATTTTGTGAAGTTTACACTCGCACTGTGTTGCGAATCGCACTATTTTCTGCAGTTTATCACTCGCGCTGTGTTGCGCATCGCACTGTTTTGTCCAGTTTATCACTCGCGCTCTTTTGTGGATCGCACTCTTTTGTGCAGTTTATCACTCGCGCTCTGTTGCGCATCGCACTGTTTTGTGCAGTTTATCACTCGCGTTTTCTTGCGCATGGGACTATTCTGTGCAGTTTATCACTCGCGCTGTGTTGCGCATCGCACTGTTTTGTGCAGTTTACACTCGCGCTGTGTTGCGCATCGCCCTGTTTTGTGCTGTTTATCACTTGCGCTGTGTTGCGGATCGCACTGTCTTGTGCAGTTTACACTCGCGCTCTTTTGCGCATCGCATTGTCTTGTGCAGTTTACACTCGCAATGTTTTCCGCATCGCACTGTCTTGTGCAGTTTACACTCGCGTTGTCTTGCGCATCGCAATGTTTTGTGCAGTTTATCACTCGTGTTGTGTTGCACATTGCACTGTTTTGTCTAGTTTACACTCGCGCTGTTCTGCGCATCGCACTGTGTTGTGCAATTTACACTCGCGCTCTTTCGCGCATCACGCTGCCTTGTGCAGTTTATACTTTCGCCGTTTTGCGTATCGCACTGTTTTGTGCTGTTTATAACTCGCACTGTGTTGCGCATCGCACTGTTTTGTGCAGTTTGCACTCGCGCTGTGTTGCGCATCGCACTGTTTTGTGCACTTTATCACTCGCGCTCTGTTGCGCAATGCACTATTTTGTGAAGTTTATTACTCGCGCTGTTTTGCGCATCGCGCTGTTGGGCAGTTTACAATCGCGCTATTTTGGGCATCGCACTGTCTTGTGCAATTTACACTCGCGCTGTTTTGCGCATCGCACTGTGTTGTGCAGTTTACACTCGCACTGTTCTGTGCATCGCACTGTCTTGTGCAGCTTATCACTCGCGCTGTGTTGCGGATCGTGCTGTGTTGCGCAGTTTACACTCGCGCTATTTTGCGCATCGCACGGTTTTGTGCAGTTTACGCTCACGCTGTTTTCCGCATCGCACTGTTTCGGGCAGTTTATAACTCGTGCTATTTTGCGAATCGCACTGTTTTGTGCAGTTTATCACTCGCGCTATGTTGCGTATCGCACTGTTTTGTGAAGTTTACACTCGCGCTGTGTTGCGCATCGCACTGTTTTGTGCAGTTTAT
Source organism: Camellia japonica (assembly GCA_030407325.1). Classification (NCBI taxonomy): domain Eukaryota; kingdom Viridiplantae; phylum Streptophyta; class Magnoliopsida; order Ericales; family Theaceae; genus Camellia; species Camellia japonica. Next base: position 5,872 of record JAPPVO010005425.1, on the reverse strand, counting down.
CACTCGCGCTGTGTTGCGCATCGTACTGTATTGTGCAGTTTATCACCCGCGCTCTGTTGCGCATCGCACTATTTTATGCAGTTTATCACTCGCGCTGTGTTGCACATCGCACTGTACTGTGCAGTTTATCACCCGTGCTCTGTTGCGCATCGCACTATTTTGTAGAGTTTATCACTCGCGTTGTGTTGCGCATCGCACAGTTTTGTGCAATTTACACCCGCGCTGTGTTGCGCATCGCACAGTTTTGTGCAGTTTATCACCCGCGCTCTTTTACGCATCGCACTATTTTGTGCAGTTTATCACTCGCGCTGTGTTGCGCATCGCATTGTTTTATGCATCTTATACTCATGCTCTGTTGCGCATCGCACTGTTTTGTGCAGTTCATCGCTCGCGTTGTGTTGCGCATCGCACTGTTTTTTGCAGTTTATCCGTCGCGCTCTTTTGCGTATCACACTGTTTTCTGCAGTTTATCACTCGCGCTATGTTGCGCATCGCACTGTCTTGTGCAGTTTATCACTCCCTCTATGTTGCGCATCGCACTGTTTTGTGCAGTTTACACTCGCGTTGTGTTGCACATCGCACTGTTTTGTGCAGTTTATCACTCGTGCTGGGTTGCGCATCGCACTGTGTTGTGCAGTTTATCACTCGCGCTCTTTTGCGCATCACACTATGTTGTGCGGTTTACACTCGCGCTATTTTGCCCATCGCACTGTCTTGTGCAGTTTACACTCGCGCTATTTTGCGCATCGCACTGTGTTGTGCAGTTTACACTCGCGCTATTTTGAGCAACGCACTGTGTTGTGTAGTTTACACTCGCGCTGTTTCGCTCATCGCACTGTCTTGTGCAGTTTACACTCGCGCTGTTTTGCGCGTCGTACTATTTTGTGCAGTTTATCACTTGCGCTATGTTGCACATCGCACTGTTTTGTGTAGTTTATCACTCGCATTATGTTGCGCATCACACAGTTTTTTGCAGTTTACACTCGCGCTGTGTTGCGCATCGCACTATTTTTTGCAGTTTATCGCTCGCGCTCTCTTGCGCATCGCACTACGTTGTGCAGTTTATCACACGCGCCGTTTGCGCATCGCACTGTGTTGCGCAGGTTACACTCGCTCTATTTTGCGCATCGCACTGTTTTGTGCAGTTTATAGTCGTGCCCTTTTCCGCATCGCACGGTTTTGTGCAGTTTACACTCCCGCTGTTTTGTGCATCGCACTGTTTCGGGCAGTTTATCACTCGCGCTATTTTGCGTATCGCACTGTTTTGTGCAGTTTATTCCTCGCGCTGTATTGCGCATCACACTGTTTTGTGAAGTTTACACTCGCGCTGTGTTGCGCATCGCACTGTTTTGTGCAGTTTATCACTCGCATTGTGTTGCGCATCGCACTGTATTGTGCAGTTTATCACCCGCGCTCTGTTGTGCATCGCACTATTTTGTGTAGTTTATCACTCGCGTTGTGTTGCGCATCACACTATTTTTTGCAGTTTATCAATCACGCACTTTTGCGCATCGCACTGTTTTGTACAGTTTATCACTCGCGCTATGTTGCGCATCGCACTGTCTTGTGCAGTTTAGCACTTGCTCTATGTTGCGCATCGCACTGTTTTGTGCAGTTTACACTCGCGCTGTGTCGCACATCGCACTGTTTTGTGCAGTTTATCACTCGTGCTGTGTTGCGCATCGCACTGTGTTGTGCAGTTTATCACTCGCGCTCTTTTGCGCACCACTCTTTGTTGTGCGGTTTACACTCGCGCTATATTGCCCATCGCATTGTCTTCTGTAGTTTACACTCGCGCTATTTTGCACATCGCACTGTGTTTTGCAGTTTACCTCGCGATATTTTGCGCATCGCACTGTGTTGTGTAGTTTACACTTGCGCTGTTTCGCTCATCGCACTGTCTTGTGCAGTTTACCTCGCGCTGTTTTGCGCATCGCACTGTTTTGTGCAGTTTATCGCTTGCGCTATTTTCACATCGCCTGTTTTGTGTAGTTTATCCTCGTGTTATGTTGCGCATCGCACTGTTTTTTGCAGTTTACACTCGCTGTGTTGCGCATGGCACTGTTTTTTGCAGTTTATCGCTCGCGCTTTCTTGTGCATTGCACTACGTGGTGCAGTTTATCACACGCGCCTTTTGCGCATCGCACTGTCTTGTGCAGTTTACACTCGTGCTATTTTGCGTATCGCCTGTTTTGTGCAGTTTACACTCGCGCTCTTTTGCGCATCGCATTGTTTTGTCCAGTTTACACTAACGCTATTTTGCGCATCGCACTATTTTGGGCATTTTATCACTCGGGCTGTTTTGCATATCGCACTGTTTTGTGCAGTTTATCCCCCGCGCTGTGTTGCACATCACACTTTTTTGTGAAGTTTACACTCACGCTGTGTTGCGCATCGCACCGTTTTGTGCAGTTTATCACTCGCGCAGTGTTGCGCATCGCACTGTTTTGTGCAGTGTATCACTCGCGCTTTCTTGCACATCAGACTATTTTGTGAAGTTTATCACTCGCACTGTGTTGCGCATCGCACTGTGTTGTGCAGTTTACACTCGCGCACTTTTGCGCATCGCACCGTTTTGTGCAGTTTATCACTCGCGCTGTGTTCCGGATCGCACTGTGTTGTGCAGTTTACACACGCGCTCTTTTGCGCATCGCACTGTCTTCTACAGTTTAGACTCGCGCTGTGTTGCGCATCGCAATGTTTTGTGCAATTTATCACTCGCGCTGTGTTGCGCATTGCACTGTTTGGTGCAGTTTACACTCGCGCTCTTTTGCGCATCACACTGTGTTGTGCAGTTTACACTCGCGCTCTTTTGCGCATCGCACTGTCTTGTGCAGTTTATACTCCCGCTGTTTTGCGCATCGCACTGTTTTGTGCAGTTTATAACTCGCATTGTGTTGCGCATCGCACTGTTTTGTGCAATTTACACTCGCGTTGTGTTGTGCATCGCACTGTTTTGTGAAGTTCACACTCGCGCTGTGTTGCGCGTCGCACTGTTTTGTGAAGTTTATCACTCGCGCTCTATTGCGCATCGCATTGTTTTGTGCAGTTTATCACTCGTGCTGTGTTGCGCATCGCACTGTGTTGTGCAGTTTATCACTCGCGCTCTTTTGCGCACCACTCTTTGTTGTGCGGTTTACACTCGCGCTATATTGCCCATCGCACTGTCTTCTGTAGTTTACACTCGCGCTATTTTGCACATCGCACTGTGTTTTGCAGTTTACACTCGCGATATTTTGCGCATCGCACTGTGTTGTGTAGTTTACACTTGCGCTGTTTCGCTCATCGCACTGTCTTGTGCAGTTTACACTCGCGCTGTTTTGCGCATCGCACTGTTTTGTGCAGTTTATCGCTTGCGCTATTTTCACATCGCACTGTTTTGTGTAGTTTATCACTCGTGTTATGTTGCGCATCGCACTGTTTTTTGCAGTTTACACTCGCTGTGTTGCGCATGGCACTGTTTTTTGCAGTTTATCGCTCGCGCTTTCTTGTGCATTGCACTACGTGGTGCAGTTTATCACACGCGCCTTTTGCGCATCGCACTGTCTTGTGCAGTTTACACTCGTGCTATTTTGCGTATCGCCCTGTTTTGTGCAGTTTACACTCGCGCTCTTTTGCGCATCGCATTGTTTTGTCCAGTTTACACTAACGCTATTTTGCGCATCGCACTATTTTGGGCATTTTATCACTCGGGCTGTTTTGCATATCGCACTGTTTTGTGCAGTTTATCCCCCGCGCTGTGTTGCACATCACACTTTTTTGTGAAGTTTACACTCACGCTGTGTTGCGCATCGCACCGTTTTGTGCAGTTTATCACTCGCGCAGTGTTGCGCATCGCACTGTTTTGTGCAGTGTATCACTCGCGCTTTCTTGCACATCAGACTATTTTGTGCAGTTTATCACTCGCACTGTGTTGCGCATCGCACTGTGTTGTGCAGTTTACACTCGCGCACTTTTGCGCATCGCACCGTTTTGTGCAGTTTATCACTCGCGCTGTGTTCCGGATCGCACTGTGTTGTGCAGTTTACACACGCGCTCTTTTGCGCATCGCACTGTCTTCTACAGTTTAGACTCGCGTGTGTTGATCGCAATGTTTTGTGCAATTTATCACTCGCGCTGTGTTGCGCATTGCACTGTTTGGTGCAGTTTACACTCGCGCTCTTTTGCGCATCACACTGTGTTGTGCAGTTTACACTCGCGCTCTTTTGCGCATCGCACTGTCTTGTGCAGTTTATACTCCGCTGTTTTGCGCATCGCACTGTTTTGTGCAGTTTATAACTGCATTGTGTTGCGCATCGCACTGTTTTGTGCAATTTACACTCGCGTTGTGTTGCATCGCACTGTTTTGTGAAGTTCACACTCGCGCTGTGTTGCGCGTCGCACTGTTTTGTGAAGTTTATCACTCGCGCTCTATTGCGCATCGCATTGTTTTGTGCACTTTATCACTCGTGCTTTGTTGCGCATCGCACTGTTTTGTGCACTTTATCACTCGCGCTATGTTGCGCATTGCACTGCTTTGTGCTGTTTATCACTCACGCTGTGTTGCGCATTGCACTGTTTTGTGCCGTTTACACTCGCGCTGTGTTGCGCATCGCACTGTTTTGTGCAGTTTATCACTCGCACTGTGTTGTGCAACGCACTGTTTTGTGCAGGTTATCCCCGCACTGTTTTGCGCATCGCACTGTTGGCCAGTTTACACTAGCGCTGTTTTGCGCATCGCACTGTCTTGTGCAGTTTACACTCGCGCTGTTTTGCGCATCGCACTGTGTTGTGCAGTTTACACTCGCGCAGTTTTGCACATCGCACTGTCTTGTGCAGTTTATCACTCCCGCTGTTTTGCAGATCGCACTGTGTTGTGCAGTTCACACTCGCGTTGTGTTGCGCGTCGCACTGTCTTGTGCAGTTTACACTCCCACTGTTTTGCGCATCGCACTGTTCTGGGCAGTTTATCACTCACGCTGTTTTGCGCATCGCACTGTTTTGTGTAGTTTATCACTCGCGTTGTGTTGCGCGTCGCACTGCGTTGTGCAGTTTACACTTGCGCTCTTTTGCGCATCGCCCTGTGTTGTGCAGTTTACACTCGCGCTCTTTTGCGCATCGCACTGTCTTGTGCAGTTTACACTCGCGCAGTTTTTGCGCATCGCACTGTTTTGTACAGTTTATCACTCGCGCTGTGTTGCGCATCACACTGTGTTGTGTAGTTTATCACTCGCGCTCTTTTGCGCATCACACTGTGTTGTGCAGTTTACACTCGCGCTAATTTGCGCATCGCACTGTCTTGTGCAGTTTACACTCGTGCTATTTTGTGCATCCCACAGTGTTGTGTAGTTTACACTCGCGCTGTTTTGCGCATCGCACTGTCTTCTGCAGTTTACACTGGCGCTATTTTGCGTATCGCACTGTGTTGTGCAGTTTACACTCGGGCTGTTCCACGCCTCGCACTGTCTTGTGCAGTTTACACTCGCGCTGTTTTGCGCATCGCACTGTTTTGTGCAGTTTATCACTCGCGCTATTTTGCGCATCGCACTGTTTTGTGTACTTTATCACTTGCGCTGTGTTGCGCATCGCACTGTTTTGTGCAGTTTATCACTCGCGTTATGTTGCGCATCGCACTGTTTTCTACAGTTTATCACTCCCGTTGTGTTGCGCATCGCACTGTTTTGTGCTGTTTATCACTCGCGCTGTTTTACGCATCGCACTGTTTGGTGCAGTTTATCACTCGCGCTATGTTGCGCATCGCAGTGTTTTGTACAGTTTACACTCGCACTGTGTTGTGCATCGCACTGTGTTGAGCAGTTTATCACTCGCGATGTGTTGCAGATCGCACTGTGTGTGCAGTTTACACTAGCGCTCTTTTGCGCATCGCACTGTC